>OMLC01102591.1:6348-40250 GCA_900302585.1 Regalecus glesne | reverse complement strand
CTGTGTGTCGGAGGGGGGGGGGGGGAGAGTTGGGTGTCATCAGGATAACAGTGGTAAGACAAACCGTGAGTAGTGAGTACAGGGCCCAAGGCTTGTTTGTAGAGGGAGAACCGAAGGGGACCCAGGACTGAGCCCTGGGGAACTCCTGTGGTGAGGGGTCAGGGTGCCGATACTGCATCAGCCCAGGCCACTTGATAGGAATGGCCGTTGAGGTAGGATTTGATCCAGTCTAGTGCCGAGCCACAGATCCCCATGGCTGCCAGGATGACAGAACGATGGGGTGGTCCACTGTGTCAAAGGCAGGAGATTGATCTAGAAGAGTGAGGATGGATGAAAACGAGGCTGCTTGAGCTGCATGAAGCGACTCACTGACCTTTATATCGCCAGATGACTGCTCTACCCATTTAGCCATGCCACCCCACATGAAAATCATCAAAGAAATTGTGGGCCCAAAAAAAACAAAAAAAAAATCATGTTTTTTTCATATAGGAAGAAAAGGAAACAAATAGAGAAACATACAATAAGCATGGAAACATCACACAGGTCAGCAGTCAGGCTTGACTTACCTCTCAACAGCTGCCACTGTCTATATGCATGTCACAAGCACACAGTGGTGTCAGGTACAGGGGTGTTAGGGACACCCTTTGACTTTCATGATGAGTCTGAAGGTACTGGAACTTGAATAAGCTTTTAGCTCGCGTCAAATATGGTGGAAACTCTGTGCTTGAGTGTGTGTGAGTGTGTGTATGTGTTACTGTGCATTTCTGGTGTATGATGTATTTGTCTCTTACGCACATTCTTGTGTTGCAGGGCTTTCATATTTGGATACAACCGTTGGCATTAGCATGCTTTAGCTGACAGTTTGTAGTGGTGTGTCTGTGTGTTTGTGTGTGTGTGTGTTTGTGTGCATAGGTTTGAGAGAGGGGGCCAGACAGAGAGAGAGAGAGAGAGAGAGAGAGAGAGAGGAGAAAAGCATGTTTCTGATGACAGGACATGCTGCCATGGGTCACATGGAAAAGTGGCATTGGTTTGGAGTGGTTGTCTTGCTCAATCATTGTTTTACTTTTAATGCACTCTTTGCATTCAGTCTAAACCAAAATCCCCTATCTTTTCAGGGAATTGATGTAAAACATCTCATGAGCTCTCAGCCCAAAGACTTTTCATGGAGTTAAATCCATGGAAAGGTTTATGCATCCCATTTAATTTTTTTCTATCCCTGAATCATTTCTTCTAATATAAATTAATTTCACAAGTCCCTTTATAGCTTTGAAAGGTAACACAATTTTTACAAGAATGTAAAGGTGGTTTATAAATTTTAATGCCATTGCTTTAAATGCCAGTAATTCTTTTTTTCTATGTCATATAGCATCTAGATCAGCCTTGGCATTTTATATATGACACAATTACAACTGAGTCCTAACAGACACTCTGGGTTTAATCACGTTATTCTTAAGAATGCTACACAAACCAGAGACACCTCTGACAGAAAAAAAACATTATCCCCACAGTTACAATTAATTACTCACACATCCTTCTCATGCATCCTATTTACATATCTTAACAAATGCAGGGAGGAATATGCCAGAAGGGAGAATACAGGTTAGTTAGGCATGCCGAGGAGCATAAACTGTGTGTGTTATAATATGTGCATCTGAGGGTGTTTGTTTGCAAATGTTTTTGAGCATATATAGAGTTGTATACACGACACCAGCTGAGATCTGACTGATAAAAAAAAGAATGCAGATCAGCTGCTAGTTCCCAGTTATGATGGATTTTTGCTTCAACCGCCGCCCAAAACAAAAAGCAAAAAAGACGAAAAATAACCTTCACATGTCTATCCTGCCTTTATAGCCATGTCTTAGTGGAACTGACACATACGGCACCTGACTTCATTCCCTTTTTCCCTTCTGTTGTTTTACAATGTAGCTATTTTTTTCAAAACAAGCTTTTGAATCATGTTTGTTCCCAAATAAGACTGAATAGGGCTCTGTGCATGTACGTGCATGGCTGTTTGAGTTTTAGGACTGGCTCAAGAGGCCTTTCAATGTATCTCTGTGTTCTCTATTTTTTTCTTCTTTTTCTTTTACTCCTCCTCCATTACTTTTGCCTCTCGCTCCCTTCTGTCTCTCATTTATAATGGGGCGAAGGAGGCTGGAGATAAAAGAGACAAGCCAGGAGACAGAGTGAGCGGTCACACTTTGTGATGCTATCTGCTACTTACAACGCACAGCAAGGGGATGGCTGACATGTTCTATACATCTTCCCGCTCTGCTGCTCATTAAATAAATGCCTACTGATATATAGCTCTCAAGAAATGAATTTTTACCTCTGTGGGCTGGGGACCTGAACTCTTGTGTTCCCTCTTCGTCTTAGCCCTTCCATGTGATGATCTCTTGGGCCCCTGGAAAAACTCAAAAACTTGGAGAGAATACACTTGCACAAAACACCACACACACATACGTACACACACCCACGCATACACACACACACACAACAACAGCAGTAGCACAGATATAGACACATAACCCCCCGCCTCAAAACAGAGATAACAAATGTGATCATGAACATGCTTACCAGGAACACACACAAACATTATTTGCTCCCCAGGCCACTGTTTTTGTTCTTGCTGATATCACCTGAGTATGATTTTGGCACGAACAGTTACTTAGGGGAGAGGTATAGCTTCATGGAATGTAAAACAATAAAGAAGATGTGATGACTATGTTGATATGTTACCATACACACCATTCCAATGGTTGGTGTTATTACCAAAGCCTTGCAAGTAGTGGGGCAAACCAAACACCTCTTCTATATAATACTGATAAGGAGAAGACAGATTACAAACGGATTCATTTACTATCCTTTTTATCTTCTGAGCATGAAGTTCTTTCCTATTGTTACATTGTCTACCATTCACTTAAAGACATAAATCTGTTGGTGCTTGGTAGTTGCTATGAAGCTCTAGTTTTACTCCTCAAACTGGTTGGCTGCATTAGCTCAGCGATACAGCGTAAATGTTGGAAAATGACGAGCCAGGCGTCATGGGTTCGGTGCCACTGCGGGGCGTCTGGAAGGGCATCCGACCTTAATCCCTCATGTCCCATCTGTGTGCATGTCGACCCCTACAACAAGGGGACTAATAGTGCCATGTAAAAATAGACCTATCAGTTTTGCTGATGAGACCCTCAGTGGTGAGGATGTCAATTCCTTGTTAGCAGCAATAATATGAAATAGGCTACATATTCACCCTCTTGTTTATCGAATGGGGCTCATTATTTTTCAGCTTCCGAGTAAAAAGCGGGTTTAATTAAAGTAATTGTTTCATTTTAACTCAATCAATGGATGTTCTACTAGGAAACTGGATGGAGTGAGACAGGGGTAGGCTGGACCTGCCATGTTCACTGCCATTATCGCAGCAATACCGCCCCCATCATTGAGGGGCTGCATAGCTCAGTGAGTAGAACGGTCGTCTGGCAATCGGAAGGTTGCAGGATCGATCCCTGGTCCTGCATATCGAGGTGTCCTTGAGCAAGACACTGAACCCCAAACTGCTCCCTGAGTGCCATATGTTGGCAGCTCACTGCTCCTATATAATAGGTGGGGTCAAAAAATATTATTATTTATTATATTAATGATGAAAACACTATGCAGAGGGATAAGCCAGCTTTAAAAATGAATTAGGGAAATATCATCGTCAATGCTATGCTGCCACACTACTGTTTTGATAACAGATGCTTCAATTTAAGAAAATATGTTAGTTTGTCATTACAGCTATTCTCTGCTTTCATTACCAATATATAGCCTGCATCTTTTACTCTTCACTACATTGTTTGCTTTAAGATTCCCAGGTAAATAAAAAATCATGCAGAAGCACGCACTTTTCCTGCCATACTCCCTGGGATGTTCTCCATGTTTCAATTAGGGGGGGCAGTTCAATTGCTTTTCAAATCTGGACTCAAAATCCCCTCCCTCCATTTATGTTGTGGTGAGCTGCATACCGTAACCACCATTAACATATTCATGGGCATTTGGTTGTGTAACTTTTTTTGTTATATATTTTTCTTAACTGAAGTGTGGGGGGGTTAAATTGGTGATTTCTCCTGATAGTGCACTTTAAACGAAATAAATGAGTCTATCGTGACTAGTGTTTCTTTATCAGGCTATGGCCTAATAAACAAAATGCAAGCAATATATACTTTCTGCCAGATTCAGAGGTCAGAGTCAATGTCTAATTGCCAAAGCCTTACAGATTTGTGTCTCCATTAATATTAAATTGCAGATGAAAAAAATGGTTTTGACTGAAGGAGAGTAGTAGCTTCACTTAATTCCTCACAATCCAGACAAATAGAGAATATGTTACAAAAGGGCTGAAGATTGTGAATATACACTCATTTTCATATCGTGCTTTTTGAGTCTAGCAAGCTCTCAAAGCACTTTACAATGTGTATTAACTTTTACTGAGCATGGGGGATCAAGGCTGGATACCCTTTCCTGATGTGCCACAATGGGATCGAATCTGTGACGCCTCTGACTTGGGGATACGTGCTCTACCACTGAACCACGATGGCCCCCCAAAAAGATTAGAAAATGATAATAGCATCAATGTTTAAGACAAACAGATGGATAGGTGTGAGATAAACCCTAGATAAGGTACCAGATTTTTTGGTATTGGTTAAGGGGGTCGGGATGTAGAACCAAAGTGAGGCGGATAAGATTAATACAGTAATACAGAGGAAAAATAAATGATTCCCTTATCAGTCCCACAAGGGGAAATTTGGATTTCTCTGCATTTTTGACCCAACCTATTGTATAGGAGCAGTGAGCTGCCAACATATGGCACTCGGGTAACAGTGTCTTGCGCAAGGAAAGCTTGACATACCGTATGCAGGAACGGGGATCGACCCTGGAACCTTCCGATAGCCAGACGACCACTCTACCCACTGAGCTATGCCACCCCCTATGAATATCCCTATATATCCCTAAATATCCCTAAATAAATGAGTGCCTGCTGAGCATGACATTATAGAATTTGTAAGTCTAAACAGCATAAAGGAGAGATCTGTATCTTTTCTCCATTAACAAATAATATGTTTAACCCCCTGGACCATGGAGTTGGGTTATAATGTAGACTATAATCACAAAAGAGGTGAATCTGTTCAGCTGGATCAGAGGTTCTTTTCAGAAACGTTTTGTCACTCACCAGGTGACTTCTTCAGTCTGAGCTGAAGGCAAACATCCCCCTCCTTATAAACAGTACCTTGATGCCACACAACAATAGGTTGGTTTCACATGCCAGTTGGGTGATCAACTGCACATTCAGTGACAATGGGCACCATTCAGAGAGGATGAATGAACCTACAGGCGAGTGGCCACTCATTCAAGGATGATGATGTTCACACCCTTGATAGGGAGGAACGCTGGTTTGAGAGGGGGGTGAAGGAGGCCATCTACGTGAAGAGGGAGCGACCCTCGTTGAATAGGGGGGGTGGCCTGAGAGTACACCTATCGGCGTCTTACAATGCCGTGATCGCGAACATTCCCCAATCCTCTGTGAATGGTGCCCGTTGTCACTGAATGTGCAGTTGATAACCCAACTTGCATGTGAAACCAACCTATTGTTGTGTGGCATCAAGGTACCGTTTATAAGGAGGGGGATGTTTGCCTTCAGCTCAGACTGAAGAAGTCACCTGGTGAGTGACGAAACGTTTCTGAAATAAACTTCTGATCCAGCTGAACAGATTCACCTCTTTTGTGATTTCCCTACCTGGATTATTGAGCATGCATCAAGACATTTGTGATCAAAGCATTGTAAGATGATGCCAGATCTACTCTCAGGCCCCCACCTTTGTTTGAGGACGGTCATTCCCTGATAGCATGGACACATTATTTTTAACATCCTCCCTAGATATTTCCTTTAAAATGATATGTTGACTTTTTGGATTGGGAAATTATGATTGGTGATGGGGACATTTGATTGTTGACGTATATTATAAATGCATACATACGTATCAGCATTTAGGTACCTGGAGCCATACAGACGCTGTTGGGCCTGTTTGACAACACTGGTTGTGTGGCGAACACGTGTTAGTTCTTTGTTAATGTTAATTCCTAGAAGTTGTTCACTCTCTCCACTACTGTGCCGTTGATGGTGACTCAGGGGTGAGTGAGCCCTCCTTTCCTGAATTCCACAATGACCTCCTTAGTCTTGAAGGTATTGAGTGAGAGCTGGTTTTCCCAGCAAATTTTCCAGGGTGGTAACTTCCAGCCTTTTGACTGAGTTATTGCAAAGGCAGATCAAATCTATAACTGCTTTGTCATCCCCAAATTTCACAATGTTTTTTGAAGCCTTTTATGAAACACAGTCAGAGTGTAGAGGGAATACAGGAGAGGACTGAGGAGACCACCCTTTGACACTCCCATAGTGAGAGTCAGTCGAGACAAGGTACAATACTCCACTGACTCCACTTTGAGGTGGTCCAGGATGCAGTCACACAGTGCTTCCGTGAGCTTATTGATAAGCTTGGACACCACGATGGTTTTGAATGCTGAGCTGCGGTCCACAAAGAGGGATTTCACATAGTATCCAGTCCTTCCAGGTGGGAGAGGGCTGTGTGTAGGACATGGATGATAGTGTCCTCTGTGCCTGTGTCTTGGCGGTAAAAAAATTGGAGGTGGTCAAGTGTGTGGGGGAAATTGTGGCAGATGAGGGATTTATCTAGCTTCTCAAAACACTTCATGGTTATGGGGGTGAGCACAATAGACTCCCAGTCATAGGGTTGATCACTTTCTGCTTTTTATACATATAGATTTTGTGGGCAAGTCAAGTCAAGTTTATTTGTTTAGCCCATTATCACATATTAAATCAGTGGACCACATCCTATCCCTAGACCCTTGCAACAGATAGGGGATAACTTCTTCAAAAAAAAAACCTGACAAGGAGACAAATTGGGAGAAACCTCAGTGAGAGCAACAGAGGAGGTATCTTTCTCTCAAAAAAGACAGTCATACAATGGACGGTGTTTATATTGTGTTATATATTGTTGATTTTTTATATCCTCTGTGTATGAATGTGTGTGTTTGTATATGTATGTTTATATACATGTATGTATATATATATTAATTTAACAGATATCTTTGTGTTTTTATACTTGTTCGAAAATTAAAAAAATCTTTCATTTGTTCATTCATTCATATATTGATTAAAACACAACTTGCAGCATATAATACTGAGAGGATGACAGAATTAAAATGGAATTAAAAATATGTTTTAACAATAATGATAACATCCTTCATAGTGAGCATTAAATGATAATGAATGGAAATACAACAGACCTGGCCACTAGGCTGTCTCATTGTGCATAGAATACAGACAGATAGATGAATGGAAGATGATATTTAAGGAGGCTGCAGTAGCAGTAGGTAACAACAATCCATGCATCTTCGGCTAGAATACCATGGTCGTACTAATTACACATATCCCAAGTTGCTCCCTGGTCACATACATTAAAAAAGGGAAAAAAGACATTCATTCAGCAAACAAAAATATGAGACAACAGTTTATATTAGCCAATACCATTTGCTCTATGATGTAGAATGTCATCCGTAGAGACAGTGCTTGGTAAACCCATTGAGACAGAAACTCAACACCATGCAGTACAAGTTGTAAATCAAATAATGTAAAGTTACTATTTGTAGGTTAAGGCAAAAAAATGAGTCTTAAGTTGAAATATAAAGTACCCAGTAGAATAGGATTATCTGATGGCAGAGGGCAGGTTATTCCACAACAATGGGGCCTGAAAAGAAAAATCCCTGCTATCAGCTGACTTTCTCTTACTTTGGGGCATACAGAGGATTTTGAGAGTGTATTTTGAGAGTAGAGAGTGGAACGTACGGTTTAAGGAGATCAGACAGTTATGCTGGAGTAAGTTCATTTCTAAAAAATAGGAGAAGCACCTTGAAGTGGATCTAAAAGTTATTGGAACCCAATGAAGTGAGCCATGAGTTGGTTTAATGCAGTCAAAATTTCTAGCTTTCATTAGCATTTGGGCAGCAGGCATTTTGAACCATCTGAAGGTATTTGATGCTATCATATGGCAGACTTGAAAAGAGAACATTACAAGTATCAAATCTCGATGTAGCAAATGTATGTATTGTAGCATCTGTGTCAGCCATAGACAGCCAAGATTGAATTTTAGCTATGCTACGCAAATGACGAAAGCCAATCTCGGTGATATCGTTCATGTGCTTATCAAAGGAATCAAACGTAACACCAGTAATCAGGCTATAATTTGTAAAGTCAAGGAATTGTTGATTGTTATTGATTCTTGATCAATATGGTATCAGTGGTTTGAATAGGTTCTTTGTAAGTGTGGGAAAAATTGGGAGGAAAATTAATGACTCGGAAAGACACATTGAAGGGGGGATGAAAGGTGAATTGGTTCAACTGAATCAATTATTCAGTTTGAGCTGAATGCAAGCATCCCCAGAGATAATGAATACTAACAATACTCATTACCACTGAATGTGCTGTCAATGATCCACCTACATATGAAACTAGCCTTGTGTTGTGTGGTATCAATGTATTGTTTATATACGGGTGGGAATGCTTGCAGTCAGCTCAGACTGAAGATGTCACCTAATTGAGGGATGAAACATTTCTGAATGATGACTTTACTGCTTGCAATCTGATTTCAATTTTTCTTGGAACAGTACAAAACATGGTGAATATTGTAAGTAATTTTGAGAACAAAACTTCTACAGACTAAAATGAAATTCACACAACAATAGACAAAATATGGCATTGGTATTATTGCAAAACCACTAATTCACATCTATTATTTGTCATTTAAAACTGGTAAATTCCCAAGCAAATTGAAAATTTTAAAAGTTATACCATTGTACAAAAAGGGAGGCTAAAAACAAATTCACAAATTATAGCCCTATTCCTAATTTTCCGAGATACTGGAAAACATCTAGAGACAGATTAGATAAATGTATTGAGAAGTGCAAAACCACTGACTGACAGCCAGTATCGACTTAGTCAATGGACCTAATTGAATGAATATAATTACTTACTCATTTTATTAAAAAAGTATGCATTAGGAATATATAAGAAGCTTTTGATACAATTGGTCACAAAATATCACTTTATCAATTAGAAGGTATGATATAAGAGGAGTTGTGCTGGTTGGTTGAGAAGCTACTTATGATACAGGCAACCATTAGTGATGACAGTTGAACATAAATCAACATATGTGGATACTAATTCATGAGTCCTTCAGGTGAATATTAGGTCCAACATTTTTTTGAATGTAATCATCCATGCAGAGTATCAAAAACATTGAAATTTATTCCACTAGCAAATGATGGTAATATTTTCTGTTCTGGGTAGAATTTACAGCAGCTTTTAGAAGTGATAATAACATACATCAGAACACTCAAATGGTGGTTTATAAAAAACATAAATCATCAAATTTTTACAAAACAAAGATCATGTGGTTTGGAAATCGTAAAAACAAAACACCAATGTACAACTGATGATAGACAATGTCAACATAGAAATAGTATATTGAAATACATTTCTAGGTGTGATAGTGAGCCAAAAAATCCACTGAACCGCAGTGGCTCAGGCATTACGGTTTCATATCCTACCGCATACCTTGGTAAACGTGAGGCATTCAATACAAAGTGCTTTGAGTGGTCATTAGACTAGAAAAGTGCTGTATAAGAACAAGTCCTTTACCATTTACCATGTTAAATATGTGTGAGTAGAGCTGGTAAAGAGCTTCGCAGTCCTCAGATTATAAACAAAAGATTTTCTAGATCATAAAGTATTGGTAAATTATATTATATTACCATATCTGAATTACTGTGTGGTGGTAAAGGACAACACTTACAAAAGCAACTGTTACAGCTGTTATGCATAATTTAAAATGGGTCATAAGGAAACATTTAGTGGGTAATGTAATATATAAATGTTCTTATATAGCATTTTTCTAGTCTGACGACCACTCAAAGCGCTTTGCAATAAATGCAATTACATCTGCCCAACCATGCAGTGGGGTACAAGTTCGCAATAGCTGATTCCCAGGCATGTGCTCTGCCCGCTGAGTCACCGTGCTGTAAGGATTATGTGACCACACTTACACACATTTTTTACAGTCACAAGACATGGAAGTTCAGTGATCTCATAGAATTTAACTGAGCACAAATAAATTATGAGGTAAGAGGTAATTTACAACAAGGTAATGTACTTTTTTTTAATCCATCTTTGATGTGACCCTATTGTTACCCTCAATCCATCTGTGCAATAGCAAGATGGATGGGTGGGTTCAAATTGGAGGTGGGGTTATATCAAGGATCGGCTCTGAGCCCTTTTTTGTTTGCAATGATGATGGACAGGTTGAGCACCAGAAAAAAATCATAACTCTCATAGATTATGAGAGTAAAAATTGAAATATTGAAAATATGTTGTTTTCCAGATACATATAGGGTTACTATTGTAAAGCAGGAATTTACATGTTTATTCATGGTTCCAAAAGACTACTTTCCAAGCAAATCACATTAAACAGCCAAAAGTAGTAACAGTGATGTTGACAGTATGTTTTTGTGTGTGGATGTTTTTCTTTGGATGGTTTGTGTGGATGTTTTTTGTATGCAACCAAGCTTGGTATTATATGTCTTTCCTCTGGTTCTGACACTGTAGGTCCTAGTACCACCTGTCAGGAAGACTCGTGTGCTAACATGGGAATCTGTATCCAACAATGGGAGAATTATACCTGCGACTGCTCCATGACATCTTACACTGGCACACAGTGCAATGATCGTGAGTAGCCATGTTGGTTATCATCAAAAGATTTGCCACACACTACATACATACATCTTTAACAATGTGATATTTTCCTCAGCACCCACGTATAAATACCTCAAACCTACTAAGGCAAAAAAATATTTTTTTAATTGGTTGAAATCTACAAATTGAGTTGGGGTCACATTTATGCCCTTCTTTCTTAGGAATAACAGGTTTTATAAAGTAAAATCAAGCCCAATTTATTTGTGTAGCCATAAAGTCGCCATTCAGTCCCAGTGGGCTTTACCATCGAGGTTACATTTTGCGTGCTATATAAGACCCCTCATTCTTTGACCCTCAGTTTGGTAGTGGAAAAGCTTGACATAAAGTCCAATCATCACCAATTACTAGTATAATAAAAAAGTTATGGCTCCTTTTCATGGTCAAATGTATTCCTGTGTTACTCAAATTCTGCAATTCAGTTTTCCATTCTTGAAAAAACACAAAGTTTTGATGATGATTTAACTTTGGAATAGGTATCTGTATTTTCATGAACTTGTAATTTTGGAAGTTATTTAATGGTAAGACAAGGGCTGGGGGCTCAAGAGTAAAGTAAACACCTTCAAGTCTGGTGCAGCAGGCTTGTATCTTGCCATGGGGCTTGGTCAATGAGAGGCATTCATTTTAAGGTGCTTTGAATGGTTGCTAGACTACAAGAGCACTATATCAGAACAATTTCCTTTAAATCATAACCTTTAAGTTAAGATTATTCCAGAACAGATTGAAAAACAGCAAACATTAACCAAAGTGATTTACAATGAGGGAAAATGTCTCTGCATGCTTATCATTCGAGTAAGGAAATGACCAAAAAAAAGAATAGCTCACCTGAACACGTTTTATTGACAGGAGTGTTTCATCACTCATACAGGTGACATCTTCAGACTAAACTGACTGCAGGCATCCCCACAGTTATAAAACATGAGATTAACTGGTCTTCTTGATATCCTTACATGGATTGTTGAGCACGGGTCCAGTCATTTTGAAGGATTTTGGCAAGTACTGCATTAAAATTGTATGTGTGTGTGAGTGAATGGGACATCATAGGTAAATCAAAAGAACCACTTGTGATTCAACCTTGGATGCAGACAGAACAGGATTACACTTTAGGGCCCACAATTGAAATCTGCGGTCAAGGGGCACTGAGCTGACAAAAGACACAGAGGCAGTGTGGAATGAATGGGTGTGACAAATTAAATTAACATCAACGCTTTGAAAGCCAGAGGAGTAGATCCTAGAGAAACTTATGATGACTCTAGATGAGACCTCTTTTGATATGTGATTGATTAACCAAGAAGGCTCATCGAGCACAACAAAAAATATTAAAAACAAGGCAGCAAAATAAGTTGATCCTATTGGCCACACACCAGAGACATTGGCAGTTGATGGACGCAGCCTCAGTGGTATTCAGCGAGACGGGTACACAGCACAATGATGTGGACAAGTGAGTGAAGAATTTGTCTGACAAAACTTACCTAGGTGGGGAGAGAGTGAGGTGGAAATTGTTTTCTGTGTTTAACCCATCCTATTGTATTGGAGCAGTGATTGTCTGCTCCAAACCACTCATGTAGCAGTTATGGGTTCAGTGTCTTGCTCGAGGACATTTCAACGTACTTTCTGCAAGGACATGGGATCAAGCCACCAATTTCTGATAACTACACGACCACTCTACCTATGGAATTATGCCATATCTGTTTGGTTCACAATGTATACGTCATGCCAATCCTCCACACTTAACACTATACACTATATTGTTCTTTTTGTGCCAAGAGACTTGATCCCTTGGTTGGACCAATTTTGGCACAGCATGTATTGGGGTTTCGAAGCAATGAAGACATGTATTTAGAAAATACATGTCTCAACTGTTCGGAAAATCCTGCCATATACAGAATCACTCCTGGTTTGTGCTAAGGCAGCTATTTTCCTTTTTCTTTGATTGTCTGGTGCAGCTTGGGAGGCTTCCTTCCTTTGACAAATGCCCAGCTGGGATAACCACACTAAACCAGGGCCTGTTCATTTGGGATTTCTGCATCATTCCGGCCACTTTGGGACATTGTCAGCTCAGTGGTATATTGTCCTGATATCTCCTAGTTTGTGCTCCAGCAGATGATAAGAATCACACCTTAGGCACTGATTAGTAGGGGTTGGAAACATTTTTCCTAGCATGGGCTATTTTCATATGGATAACATCATTCATGGTCTGTACAAAATAATCAATTTACATTAACTTGCTTTTTATAAGTTGAACATTTAACCCTGCTTTTTTTCCTTGCAATTGATGGATCTGCCATTCTTTGGTGAGCTATGTGACATCAACTGGTACTAACTATGTTGCTTCTCGCAATGGGTTTTCCAGGATCACGTCGGTCAATGTTGAGCACAAGCGAGTCCTTCCAAGGGTCCGTTTGGAAAACAACTGCTCACAACAGAATGTAATCCTTAACACAGATACAAAGTTAAATGCATGTCTCCACAGCAAGGGAAAATCATTGGTACACACGTAAAGTTTACAGAGCTCAAGCAGTGGGAGGTTGTTACTTTTAGCTCATCCTTAATTTGCAGCTCAATTATTTCATGCTGCAAGGCACATCAGCTGGTTCATCAGGGTATAGCAAGGAGGTTTAACTCCTGGTGTTTATTTTTCACAACTTGAAACCGCTCATCAAATTTCTCGGGGAGTTTAAACACTCACCCACATATTCCAATGACTTGGCAGGCTTTTTCCCCTATAGAATCAGGAAATGCTGTGTTCCCCTTTTCCAGCTGCACTTTCCACAGTTTCAATTTCACCTAGAATGATTTCACATTTAAAAGAAGAGAACTGAGAAGCTAGTTGGGGTCTTAAAGTTTCACATTGCGCTCAGGTAGATATTGCATAATGTCAACCATGAAGGCTAAATCTTACAGCCACTTGCTTTCGCTGAGTTCTGTGACAGGTTTCCCCTCATCTCTATGAATAGTTTGACTTCATTCCGTAAGTCATAAAACCTCTTGAGTATGTTCCCTCGGCCCAGCCATTGAAGTTCACAATAGTAAACCAGATCCCCATACTATGTTTCAAGCTCCTTCAGTAGCTCCTTAAATTGGCGACTGTTTAGCCCTCTGCCCTCTGCTGATAAAGTTTATGCACAACACTACCGTTGACATCACGTTGTTGAACTAAAGGGACTGTGCACTCACATTCTTTTGATGAATAATGCAATGACATATATTCAAATCAGTTGGATCTAGAAAAAATTGATTCATTTTCTTTTAAAAATAAATTTACTTCATCCTTTATGCCAACTATTCTTAGCTGGAGCTCCATCTGTTGTAAGTCCACTTAGTTTGTCAAATGGTTGGCCCTAGCTTCTTAATTGTCAAAACAACTTTCTCAAACACATCGTCACTTCTGATAGTGCCCTGCTTTGCCTTTAAAGACAGAAGTACCTCTCGCAATTCTAAGTTGGTTAAAATCCCATAAACGAAAATGGCCAGTTGGGGGATTCTGGTAATGTCTGTTGTTTCATCACAAGTATTACATTACATTACATTACATTACATTAAAGGCATTTGGCAGACACTCTTATCCAGAGCAACGTACAAGTGCATAGGGTCAAGGTACAAAGGATACTGGAGCAGCACTAGAAGCTAGATAACAATCCTGGGGCCATCATAAGACTCCAACCAACATCAACTAAATCAGAAGTTTATTCACAAACCCCTAGTTTGGGTAACCATACTTTACTAAGGCATTTCTGGTTACCCGAATTGGGGGTTTGTGGAAGCCAGGAAGCCTCCCAGACAGAGCTCCAGCTAAGTGGAGGGAGAGGAGGAGCCTAAGCACAGACCGGTAGTGATTCTGTATGTGGCGGTAGTGTCGGAACAGTTGAGACATGTATTTTCCAAACATCATGTCCCGGTTGCTTTCAAACCCCTAAGCACACTGCGTCAAAAGTTAGTCCACCCAAAGGATTGGGTACCTCGACACAAACAGAGTAATGTAGTGTACGCTGTTAAAGGCCAGGAGAACTGCAGTGACTACATCGGAGAGACTAATAAGACGCTGGCCCAGAAGATGGCGCAACATTCATGCCAGAACTCTGTGGTCTACACCCATCTACAGGCTAGAGGCCACTTATTGAAAGATGATGATGTTCACATCCTTGATAGAGAGGAACGCTGGTTTGAAATGGGGGTTAAAGACCCCATTTATGTAAAGAGGGAACAACCTTTGTTAAATGGGGTGGTGGCCTGAGAGATCATCTGTCAGCGTCTTACAATGCCGTGATTGTAAATGTTCCCCAATCCTTTGTGAATGGTGCTCATTGCTACTGAATGTCTAGTTGATTACTCAACCTGCATATAAAACCAGCCTATTGTTGTGTGGTATCAAAGTACTGTTTATAAGGAGGGGAATGCTTGCAGTCTAATCAGACTGAAGATGTCACCCATTTGGGTGATGGAATGTATCTAAATAGACTTCTGATCCAGTTGAATGGATTCACCTCGTTTTTGTGATTCCCTTACCTGGATTATTGAGTATGCATCAAGACAATTGCCCATCAATCTCCCTCGATCTGGGAATCCATGCAGGATCTCATCTCATGTAATGAACCTGACAATGAAAAAGATGAGGTAACAACCCAGAACTACATGGCAGGAGCTTATTGATGATCTCAAGGCAGCTGGGACCACAGTCATCAAGATCACCGTTGGTAACAGACTACACTGTGATGGATTGAAATCCTGTTGTGCCCACAAAGTTCCCCTGCTCAAGAGGGCACATAACCAGGCCCATCTAAAGGCTGCCAATGAGCACCTGGATGATTCAGACGAAGCTTGGAAAACGTACTGTGCTCAGATGAGAGTAAAATCATGCTTTTTGGCATCAGCTCAAATGCCATGTTTGGAGGAACAAAATAGCTCATGTTGACCCCAAAAACACGCTCCACACTGTCAAGCATGGTGGAGGAAATATTATTTTTTCTCTACTCAGGGGAGAGGACAACTCCACTGGATTGAGGAGAGGATGAATCGGGCCATGTACCAAAAACATTTGAATGAGAACCTCCTTCCTTCAGCCAGGACACTAAAATTGGGTCAAAGGAATGACTCAAGAAGAATCACATTAAGGTCATGGAGTGGCCTAGTCAGTCTCCAGACCTTAATCCTATAAAGAATCTGTGGAGGGAGCTGAAGCCTCAAGTTGCCAAGTGACAACATTCAAACCTCAAGGATTTGGAGAGGATCCGCAAAGAGTTGCCTAAAAGAGTTTCTCCAACAAGATAAGATAAGATAAGATAGGATAAGATATTCCCTTATTAGTCCCACTGGGGAAAATTGCGGTGTAACAGCAGCCAGTGTAGAGCACAGTAACAGAGATATCACATCTAGGAAATAACATGTAGCATAGACAAGATTAAACAGGGTAGGAAATACGTACATTATATACAGTATGGACAGATGATACCCCACAAGTACTGAGTCATGTTTTTGCTAGGGGTGAAATACTTATTTTCCTCAATAAAACACAAATAAATGTGTAAAATTCATATGATGTGATTTTCTGGGATAAAAAAAAGCCTGTCACTCTTAAGATGAACTTACCATGGAACGTATAACCTGTTCAATTCTTTGTAAGGGGGCAAAGTCACAAAATCAGCAGGGGGTGAAATAATTATTTGCCCGACTGTATCTCCTCTTGTGGAATGTTCCCCAGGTAACGTACCAAGCTAGTATTTGCTATCTGATATCCCATTATCTCCCCCAATATATTTTAGACTATCTTCCTATATTTCTCCATCTTTTGGTATTTCAAAAACATATTTGTGCCTCCTCCTGACCCCACAACCTCCAACACAATTTCTTATCTGGTATGTATCTCCCATTGAAATTTGGTTTTATGAAAAAAAAATATGATCTTCCACCCAAATTCACACCATACCCTAGAGCTAGTGGCTGAGTGTTGACCTTTGCACACATTATACCATTCAGCTTCTGTTATTTCTGTTCCAAGGTCTTATTCCCCTTTTTCTTTGATGTAGAGAGTTGAACTACCCCCACTGGCACCTAGAGCTTGGTGTACAGTTGAGATTACTCTACATTTTCTCCCTTCATATGCATTTATCATTATTTTTATAATAATTATCTGTTTTGGGGTATTTTCCAACCTTTATTTTCTTTAAATGATAATCCCTCACCTGCAAGTATCAACAAAGTTTTGGATATCTGGGAATGGAGGCTATCATCCAGAATACCTTTAAGACGTGATGCAGCATTTCCAGCATGAACTGCGTTACCTCTGTGCTTTGGAGACGTCCTTTTACTGTGCTGTCCTCGATACGTGAGTGAGATATTTTGACCCCCAGATAAACTCCTTACTGTCATCAAGACTCAATAGACAAGATTGTATTTTTGGCAACAGGTTTATTGGCTAAGGAACGGTAAAACTGAAAACAGATACAAAGAGTGTAATTACTTAAAATGCATTGAATTTGACAACAAGCTGTTATTTTCTTAGCTTATCAAGTTATCTTTTTAGTACTAACTTTATATAAACATGAATTACAATAACGATGGACCAATTAAATCTCCATACCACTGGAAAAAAATAATGAACTTAATATAGTGAAAATATAGCTATAGCTATCACTGACTAATGACAGTGACTGAACTAATGTAGTATGAGGCTAAAATATAGTATATACTCACAAAATGACCAAATTATTTGAAATGAAACTCTAGAAAGGCACTTAAGCATAAACAGAAAATATACATACAGACGATGCTGTCATGTCATATCACACATTTTTTGCAGATGGACACAGATTAACTAATTCTATGTCTGTGATACTGTCTTTCAGGAGACAAAGCATTAACTTCCTGTTTCCTGTCTAATCACATGACATGAGGCATGGAATGACTACTAAAAACACCACAGTCAACCACTAGAAAATGTCTACACAACAATTTAACAAATTAAATACAGCCGTAACAGAACATTTGTTTTTCTCCAAATTAAATTTCCCCTAAAGCCTAAAAACTCTGCTTTCCCCCATCTCAATTAGTTTGATTATTTCATTACATTACAGGCATTTACAAAAAAGATGTGAATCAGTTTAACTGGATCAGAAGTTTATTCAGAAACGTTTCATCACTCACCAGGTGACTTCTTCAGTCTGAGCTGAAAGCAAACATTCCCCTCCTCATAAACAGTACATTAATACCACACAACAATAGGCTGGGTTCATATGTAAGTTGGGTGATCCACTGCACATTCAGTGGCAATGAGCACCATTCACAAAGGGTTGGAGAATATTTGCAATCACGGCATTGTAAGACGCCGACAGGTGTACTCTCAGGCCACCACCCCTATTCAAAGACGGCTGTTCCCTCTTTACTTCAATGGCCTCCTTCACCCCCCTTTCAAACCAGCGTTCCTCCCTATCAAGGATGTGAACATCATCCTCCTTGAATGAGTGGCCACTAGCTTGTAGGTGGGTGTAGACCGCAGAGTCCTGGCCTGACGTGTTGGCTCTCCTATGCTGCGCCATCCTCTTTTCTAGCGTCTGTTTGGTCTCCCCGATGTACAAGTCACCGCAGTCCTCCTGCCATTTAACCGCATACACTACATTACTCTGTTTGTGCCGGGTGTACGCTAATGTAGTGTACGCTTATTAGTAGTTCGATTGAGTAATCATTATCTGTACAAAACACATATGTCCACAGTATCAATCAATTCATTAGATTCCATCCTCTCCACAACAGGCACGACCAAAGAATTGTCTAAGGAAATCAGGGACAAAATTGTAGCCCTGCACAAGACTGAAACAACAAGACCATTGGCAAGCAGCTTCGTGAGAATGAGTCAACTGTCAGTGTGATCATTAGTAAAGGGAAGAAACACCAATTGATCATCAATCTCCATTGGTCTGGGGCTCCACGCAAGATCTCACCTCATGCAGTGAACATTACATTACAGGCATTTAGCAGACGCTCTTATCCAGAGCGACGTACATCAAGTGAGCAATAAGGGGTTCAGTGTCTTGCTCAAGGACACCTCGACATGCTATGTGCAGGACTGGGGATTGATCCTACAAGCCGCCGCCCCTGAACTACATGGCAGGAGCTTATTGATGATCTCGAGGCAACTGGGACCACGTCACCATAATGGCCATTGGTAACACTGCGCCGTCATGGATTCAGTTACCCCCGCTCAAGAAGGCACACAACCAGGCCTGTCTGAAGTTTGCCAATGAGCACCTGGACAATTCAGAGGAGGCTTGGGAAAAGGGCTTGGCATCAACTAAACTTGCCATGTTTGGAGAAAGAAAAAAAGCTGACTTTGACCCTAAGAACGCCATAACTACTGTCAAGAATGGCAGTGGGAACATTGTCGTTTGGGGCTGTTTCTCTGCCAAGGGGACAAGATGACTCCTCCGGATGGAGGGGAGGATGGATGGGGCCACGTACCGTAAAACCTTGAGTGAGAACCTCCTTCCCTCATCCAGGACCCTGAAATTCGGTCCTGGGTGGGTGTTCCAGAATGACAATGACCCAAAATATATGGCTAAGGCAAAAAAGGATTGGCTTAAGAAGTACATTAAGATCTTGAAGTGGCCTAGTCAGTCTCTGGACCTAAATCCTATCGATAATCTGTGAGGGAGATGAACCTTTAGGATTTGGAGAGGAACTCCGAAGATGAGTGGACAAAATCTCTCCTGGGATCCGTGCAAACATAGTGGCCAACTACAAGAAATATTTATCGACTGTGCTGCCGACAATGGTTTCTCCACCATGTACTGAGTCATGTTTTGCTAAGGGTGAAATAGCTTATTTTCCTCAATAAAACACAAATAAATGTGTAAAATTCATATAATGGGATTTTCTGGGATTTGAAAAAAAGCCGTCTCTCACTGTTAAGATGAACCTACCACTAAATATACAGACCAATAATTTTTGGTAAGGGGGCAAAGTCAAAAAAACAGCAGGGGGGGAAATAATTATTTTCCCTGCTGTAGAACCCACTAAAA
Source organism: Regalecus glesne (assembly GCA_900302585.1). NCBI lineage: Eukaryota > Metazoa > Chordata > Actinopteri > Lampriformes > Regalecidae > Regalecus > Regalecus glesne. The sequence continues at coordinate 20,390 of OMLC01102591.1, read as the reverse complement.
GTATAGCTTAAACAGAAAAACAAAACAAAACACAGTAGTTAACTGGATGATATGAAATCCAGTTGTTAGTTTCAATGTGTATTTGGTCAAATGGGATCAGTGCTGGTTTTAGAATCTGACAGCTACGAAAAGGAAATACTTTTGAAGGCAATCCTTTGAACACTTTGGATGCAGCAGCCTGTCACTGAAGGAGCTCGCCAGTGTACTAAGGGAGTCCTGCAAAGGATTAGATCTCTTGTTCATCATGGATGACATCTTAGCCACCATCCTCCATTCTCTCACTACCTTCACAGCGTTGAAGGGGCATTCCAGGACAGAGCTAGCTCTATTGATCAGATGATTGAGTATCCTCATGTCCCCAGTTGAGATGCTGCTGCCCCAGCAGACCCCTCCAAAAAAGATCACTGGTGCCACCACCATGTCCTAAAATGTCTTGAGGAGTGTCCCCTACACTCCAATAGATCTTAGGTTCTTCAGCAGATACAGTTTCCTCTGGCCGTTCTTATGAATTTCTTTAGAGTGGTCAGTCCAATCCAGTTTATTACTCATATGAACACCCAGGAACTTGTAAGATGTCACCATCTTAATGTCCATCCCTTGGATTTTCACCGGTGTTGGGGAAAGTGCATTCACCTACAAAAATCCCCCGCCGAGGTAACAGGTTTCAACCGGGACCTTCAAGCTTTCCTTTCCCTGGGAACATCCACTAGGTTTGATTGGGAGATCTCAAAACATTCCCAGGCTAGTGTGGAGATATAATCCCCCATCTAGTCCACGGTCTACCCCGTGGCCTTCTCCTAGCTGGACATGCCTGAAAAACCTCTTTTGGGAGAAGATCAGGTGGCATCCTTTCTAGATGCCCGAACCACCTCAACTGGCTCCTTTCTATTTGTAGGACGAACTGCTCTACTCCGAGTCCCTCACGTATGTCTGAGCTTCTCACCCTATCTCTGAGCGAAACACCACACACCCTGCTATGAAAGCTCATCTCAGCTGCTTGTATCCGTGATCGTGTTCTTTCTGTCATTACCTAGTTTCCGTGGCCACAGGAGAGAGTGGGCACAAACATTGACCGGTAGATCGAAAGCTTTGCCTTCTGGCTCAACTCTCTCTCGGTAAATATGGTTTGATAAAGGGAGCACAATACCGCTCCAGCAACTCCAATTCTCTGGTCCAACTCAGGCTCTATTCTTCCCTCACTTGAGAACAAGACCCTGAGATACTTGAACTCCCTCACTTGGGAGAAGGACTCATTCCCCACTCGGATCAGACCATCCTCGGGTATCCTGCTTAGAACCAAGGTCTCAGATTTAGAGGTACTAATCCTCATTCCAGCTGCTTCACTTTCAGCTGTGAACTGATCCAGTGAGTGTTGGAGGTCAGAGACCGATGATGTCAACAGAATAATATCATCTGCAAAAAGCAGTGATTTAATCCTAAATTCACCGAATTGCAAACCCTCTCTTCCATGATTATGCCTGGAGATCCGGTCCATGAAGATCACTAACAGGATAGGTGATAAGGAGTAACCCTGGCGGAGACCAGCCCCTACTGAGAAAGAGTCTGACTTACTACCCAGAACTCGGACACAACTCTCACTTTGGGCATAAAAAATGATCAAAAGAAGATTCCCTATCAGTCCCGCAAGGGGAAATTTGGATTTCTCTGCATTTTCGGCCCGACCAATTGTATAGGAGCAGTGAGCTGCCAACATATGGCGCTCATGGAGTATTTCGGGGTTAAATAAAGTGTTAAGTGTCTTGCTCAAGTACACCTCGACATGCTATATGCAGGGCCGGGGATCGATCCTGCAACCTGCCGATTGCCAGACGACCGCTCTACGCACTGAGCTATGCCGCCCCTAAGAGAGATTGGATGAGTAGTTACACTCTTATCTTATACTTCCTAAGAACTTCCCACAATATATCCCGGGGGACTCGGTCATAAGCCATCTCTAGATCTACAAAACACATGTAGACTGGATGGGTATACTCCCAGGCCCCCTCAAGGATCCTTACCGTAAAGAGCTGGTCTGTTGTTTCACGACCAGGACGGAATCCATATTGTTCCTCCTCAATCTGTGGTTCAACTACTGGCTGGACCCTCCTTTCCAGCACCTTAGAGTAGACCTTTCCAGGGAGGCTGAGTAATGTGAAGCCTCTGTAATTACCACACACCCTCTGGTCCCCTTTTTTGAACACTGGGACCACCACCCCTGTCTGCCACTCTTTAGGCACTGTCCCAGAATTCCAGGCAATGTTGAAGAGACGTGTCATCCATGACAGTCCCTCGATACCCAAAGCCTTCGGCATTTCTGGATGGATCTCATCAATCCCTGGGGTTTTGCCACTGTGGAGATTTTTGACTACTTCAAGTGATCTCCTCCAGGGAAATTGATGGTGACCCTCCATCATCCTCCAGCTAACTAACCCAACCAACCTAACTAACCTAACTAACCTAACCTAACTAACCCAACTAACCCAGTTAACCCTCCCTCTATCCTAGAGGGTGGGTTAGTTGGGTTCAGGAGTTCCTCAAATATTTCCTTCCATCATCCCATTACCTCCTCAGTTGAGCTCAACAGCATCCCATCCTTACTATAAACAGCTTGGACAGTTCCCCGTTTTCCCCTCCTGAGGTGCCGGACGGTTTTCCAGAAGCTCTTTGGTGCTGACCTAAAGTCCTTCTCCATGGCTTCCCCAAACTCCTCCCACACTCGCTGCTTTGCCTCTTTCACTACTGAGGCTGCCATCCTTCGGGGCTGTTTGTACCTTGCAACTCTCTCTGGAGTCTCCCAGGATAACTTATCCCAGAAGGCCTCCTTCTTCCGTCGGACAGCTTCCTTGACTGCTAGTATCCACCAGAGTGTTTGTGGGTTACTGCCCCTTGAGGCACCTATGAACTTGAGACTACAACTCACATGTAGCTTCGGTAATGGAAGCTTTGAACATAGCCCACTCCGGTTCAATGTCCCCAACCTCTACAGGGATCCCAGAAAAGCTCTGCTGTTGGTGGGAGGTCTGTCCTGGGGCTTCCCTCTCCACCTGACCCAACTCACCACTAGATGGTGGTCAGTTGACAGCTCTGCTCCTCTCTTCACTCGAGTGTCCGAAATAAGTGGCATTAAATCACATGGTACAATTACAAAATCTATCAATGATTTTTGCCCTAAGGTGCTCTGGCCCCATGTACACTTATGAGCATCCCTATGTTCGATCATGGTGTTTGTTATGGACAATCCATGACTAGCACAAAAGTCCAACAATAAAGCACCACTTGGGTTCAAATCAGGGAGGCCGTTCTTCCCAATCCCACCCCTCGAAATGTGTCTCCATCATTATCCACATGTGCATTGAAGTCTCCCAGTAAAATGGTAGAGTCCCCTACAGGAGTTCCATTCAGGACTCCATCCAGGGTTTCCCAAAAGGTTGAATACTCTGATGTACTGTTTGGTGCATAGGCACAGACAACAGTCAGAGTTTTTCCTCCCATAATCCTAAACCGTAGGGACATGACTCTTTCATCCATAGGGTTAAATTCCAATACAGTGGCCCTCAGCTGTTGACTATTAAGTATCCCTACACCTGCCCGGCGTCTCTCACCTTGGACAACTCCTGAGTAGTATCAAGTCCAACCCCTATCTAAGACCTTGGTTACAAATCTGATGCTGTGAGTAGAGGTGAGCCCCAGCAGATCTGGTTGGTACCGTTCCATCTCCCGCACAAGCTCTGGCTCCTTACCCCCCAAGGAGGTGACATTCCACGTCCCTAATGCTAGCTTCTGTTGCTTGGTTCTGGTCCACTGAGACCCTTTGCCTTCACTGCTATCTGTCCGGCAGTGCACCCGACCCCACTGGTTCTTCCTGTAGGTGGTGGGTCTACAGGATGGAGAAGCGTCGACGTTGTTTTTTCGGGCTGAGCCCAGCCGGGCTCCGTGGTAAACTCGGCCACCAGCCACTCACTGACGGGCCCTCCCTCTAGGTTTGGCTGCAGACGAGGGCCGCGGGCTTTCATGTTTTTTTTTCATCCATTCTTAGTCTAGTCCCTCACAAGAGGGACTAGCCATGGGAGACTCTAACAGGAGCACAAGGCCCCAGACAACATAGCTCTCGGGATCGTAGAGACACTCAAAACCTCTCCACCCTGATAAGGTGATGGTTCCTCGGAGAGGTATACATTTTATTTCACCTTTAAGTCATGTTTTTGTAATGGGTTCTCCCAACCAAAGAATTTCACATGATTATACTTCTACAAGCGGAGTGACGATAAACATTTTGAATCTTGAATCTTGAATAGTGAAACTCCACTTCCAGGTTGATAGGCAAATTCAAGTGGGTCCATCAATGGGCTCACCAGAGGTAGAGATGACCCTGGACAGCCACTCCAGGTTGGATGTTAGTGCCACCAGCCTGTAGCTGTTGAGGCCCTTGGGGTGCAGAGTCCTGTGCACTGGTACCACACGGGATGTTCTCCATAGCTCTTTTTCCCTCCCAAGATTTATGTTCAGCTTGAACATGCATTTCACAAACCTGCGTAACTGGTCTGCTCATGACTTCAGCAGCCTGGAGGGGATTCCATCTGGACATTCAGCCTTCCCTGCACTGATTCTCCTCAGCTGGTTCTTCACATGTGGTGTTTTGAGGGGCAGGGGATTTGCATGGTCAAGAGTTTAGATGGGGTTGGGGGAGAGAGGATTGGGATGATGAGATGAGCAGAAGGGGGGGACTGTGGGTTGAATGTTATGGAAAGGGAGGTTGGGATTGGGCAGTGTACTGGACATGCAGACAAGGGGAATTGTGGCATAGAGAACTGGGTTAGAGGAGGGGCACATGTCTGATCAAATCTATTAAAAAATAGGTTCAGATTGTTCACCTACTTTGGGTCCCCAACAACCTGGGACTTTGATTCCTTATAGCCAGAGATGGTTTTCAGCCATCTCCAAACTCCTCTGATGTTGTTCTGCTGCAGCTGTTCCTCCATCTTCCTCCTGTAGCCGTTCTTGCCCTCTTTGATCTTTTTCTTCATCTTTCTCCTTTCACCTCATACACCTAGCACATATAAATGAATATGTGATAGAGCGATAGAGTCAGTGAAAATATTCAAATAGTAATAGGATTCATCTTTTTTAGACCTATGTCATTAGATCAATCAACACCAAAATTGAAGGGATGGTTCTTACAGTGCTCAACTAAATATGAATGGCACTGGGGACCCATTGCAACATTGGTGACACTAGTAGTTTTTACACAACCTGTGGCATATGATGCAACAATTTTGCTGTCCAGGAAGGCATCCTCTAACAATGGACCCAAATGGTCTACAGTTGCAAAAGGGAGATTTTTTTGCATCAGAAGGTTTATCAACATTACCCTCACTTTGACAACATTCTTGCTGAATGAATCGGTGCGTCTTGAAAGGAATAGGGATATTGATTGGGTCTTTTTAATGGAATCAACTCTAATCTTGTGCATATCCCACTGATAGTGATCCTTTACATCCTTGAGTACTTGGTGAACACAAACCTATAGTGCTGCTACATGGAATACAGTAAAAGTTGCACTATATGATAGTCAGAGCTTATACATGATAGTTATGAGCCCAAACTGGATTATATTTAACTTTATATTTTGCCAACTCATTTTACTTCTTTTGACAAATTTGTTTACTGGCATGGTTCATGGTGGAGCGAAATGATGCCAAACTGATAAGATGTCCCAGAGCTGCCAGCAGAGGGACGTAATTCAATGAACATACTTGAAGATGTCCACAGCACAAAGCTCCGACATATTCTTGTTTAAAGCTGTTCATATACCTTGTAAATGCCCATATAGGGGGTTCTGTGTTGCTATTCCTAAATACTCATTACTTGGCAAATGTACCAAATACTAGGTCATCTTGATCTGTCCCTTGCTGTTATTTACAATAAGCATACCTTGATACTTTGGCAGCCTTTATCATTTCACATGATTCTCCCAAAATAACAAGAAATATGTTTTGCTGACTACACCCTTCCAGAGTTTGACAACACAAATTCTCTCATGTCATTGTTTTCAAACTGATCGTGCCTATATACTGAAGCAATTTCTCTCCATACTGCATAAGACAAAAGACAAATCTTGAAATTGTCTTGAATTTGACACAAACAATGTCAATTTCTCAACCAGACTGCATGCACAGTGCAAGGAAAGATGCAAGATACAGGGGTGGCATAGCTCAATGGGTAGAGCAGTCGTTCAGTGATTGGAAGGATGCAGGTTTGATCCTTGGTCCTACAGGAAACCATGTCAAGGTATCTTGAGTAAGACACGAAACCCCTAACTGCTCCCCAAGTGCCACATGGTGATTGTTCACCACTCCTCTATAATAAGATGGATGGGTCAAATGGAGAGAATTGCTAATTTCCCCTTGTGGGACTGTTAAGGGAATAATTATCATTATTTATTAATACAATCAGTGAGCTTTGAAATGCAATCAAGATCTGCTTGATTGCAAAAGCAAGCTCCAAGAAGTTTTGTTTGACACTGGATTACTTTTCTAGAATAACCTGGAGATTTAAGGACTTTTCTGGGAGGGCGTGAGAAAAGGTTAAAACCCTGGAGTCCAACAGCAAAATCTTGAGTTGATAGGTCCGTAACAAAGAAAAACAGTTTTACTTCATTTTGTGAAGTGGTGACAAAACACCAATGTCCCTACCATGATCATGTGATCATGATTGGTATCTGTGGGCCGTCCTCACTGGTTTCAAATAATAAAATGGCAAGTGGCCTAAATTTCTACATGTTGTGTCAGATTGATTTCCCCAAAGGATTTATGTTGCCCCCATGAGGTCTCATTTGAACACATCTGGCTCCCTGCCTAATATTAGCTTGACACCACTAGTTTAAAGTCAGCCACACTTCACAATACTTCTCATACTCCCCAAGTACCATATGGTGGCAGCTCACTGCTCCTATACAATAGGATGGGTTAAAATGCAACAAATTCCAAATTGTGGGACTGATAAGGGAATCTATCATTACTGTTATTAACATTATTAATGGGGCAGAAAAAATCATAGTAACAACACTCTAGGACATTTAATTCATCCATTGCAGAAGGAAGGCATAGAGGGCACCTGCCATCCAGCACACAGGTTATTCTCACTCTTTCCCTCAGAAAAACACTTAGAGAGCATCTGAGCTTGGTGCAATTGCCTCAAAGACAGGTTTTATCCCCACTCAGTCAAAATAATGGACATTCTTATGTGACTCCGGTGATTTATTTTTTGTGGGAAATCTGATTTTTTTATTGTTTTTTTATTCTTTATTATTTTCTTACACAGGGGTGGCATGGCTCAGTAGGTAGAGCGGTTGCCGGGCAATCGGAGGAGTGCAGGTTTGATCCCCGGTCCTGCAGAGAAGCGTCTTGAGGTGTCCTTGAGCAAGTCACTGTTCCCCTAACTGCTCTGCCCTGTGTTAGACTGGCGACCTATTACAGGGTGTACCCTGCCTTTCGCCCGATGAGAACGGAGATAGGCTCCAGTTCCCCCGTGACCCGATTTCGGATAAGCGGTTGACGATGGATGGATGGATTATTTTCTTACATGAAGTTTGAGGGCTGAGAGAGCCAGGGGATATGCATTCCAAAGTATAGGAAAGCAGATGGTACTTTTTAAGTGTGTTGACATTAAAGTGAAACTTGAGCTTGAAGTTTGCAACTGATCAGAAAACTATTCAAATCTCTACTTTCTGGTGTTTACACTCTGACAGAATTCTTTACGGAAAATAACGTGTCAAAATGATGCTTTTCACTACACACTGGCTGATGCTTCACTTTTACCTCTTTTATGTTGCTTAATCTCACCTCTTTATCTATATTTTCTTCACAGCTGGGACAACATACATCTTTGGTAGAGGAGGTGGCCTCATTACTTTCAAGTGGCCAGCTAATGAGAGGCCTAGCACAAGGACGGACAAGCTTACCATTGGCTTTAGCACCTCCCTAAAAGATGGAATACTTGTCAGAGTTGACAGCGCTCCTGGTCTGGGGGACTATCTCATGCTGCACATAGTAAGACATTTTATTACTTCTTTGTTATATTCAAGCTGTTGCTGCTGTTTAAATACTTTTGTTACTCATATTTGCACATTTATTCATGGATGATAGGAAAATATGATATGTTTGTACTTCATGAATTCATTGTAGCATATAAAAATGGACCTTTCATAAATTAATATACTATATACAATCATCAAGATTTTAAGCAAATATCATATGGACTATTTGGTTCATAGAGTTATAGTGTCATTGTCGAATTTTTATGTGTGCACATACAAGTGCATGTACAAACATATGCTTTGTGTTTTCTTGAAGGTGTGCTGTTTACACCACTCTCATTCAATTTGATGAGAGTTCCTGTATTTTCTTGAGACCTCTTTGGTATCTCTCTTTTCTTCTTGCCTGGAAGGTCCATATTATACAACCTTCTCCAAATATACAAAGGATTTCTTCTCTGTATGTCCAAACCATCTAAATCTTGCCTTTCTTGATTTGTCTCCAAACCATCCAAGCTGAGCTGTCCCTCTAATTTACTTGTCCCTAATCCTGTCCTTCTTTGTCACTTCCAATGAAACCTTTAGCATTTCCACTTCTGTCACTTCTAACTCTGCCTCCTGTGTCTGTGCGACAACCTCTAAACCACACAATATAACGGTCTCATTACCATATTTTAAACCTTCCCTTTCATTCTTAATGGTACCCTTTTGTCACAAATCACCCCTGACACTCTTTTCCACTGAATCAATCCTGCTTGCACTCCTTTCTTCACCTCTCTTCAACACTCCCCATTACTTTGAACAGTTAACGCTAAGTATTTAAACTCATCTACCTACCTCAACTCTACTCCTTGCATCCTTACCATTCCGCTGTCTACCCTCTCATTCACACATATGTGTTCCATTTTGCTCCAAATTACTTTCATTTCTCCTCTTTTCAGTACATATCTCCACCTCTCCAGACTTAACTCTACTTGCTCTCTGCTCTCGTTACAGTTTCTCCTTATATTTAATGGGGTGCCATAGTCATGGGGCAGCATAGCTCAGTGGGTAGAGTTGTTTTCTGGTTATCGGAAGGTTACAGGTTTAATCTTTGGTCCTGTAGAAAGCATGTTGAGGTCTCCTTGAGCAAGACACTGGCCCCCCAACGGCTCCCTGGGTGTGACATGGTGGCTGCTCACTGCTCCTCTGCTATAGGGTGGGTCAAATGCAGAGAATTGCACATTTCTCCTTGTGGGGCTGATAAGGGAACAATTTATTTACATTATGATGTAATCCACAAATATTTTAGTCCATGAGGACTCTTCCCAGATTTAATCCGGGAACCTGTCCATAATAATTGCAAACAGGAAAGAGCTCAGCACCCATCCTTGATGTAACCTCACCTCCACCTTTAACCCATATGTCATTCCTACCACACAGCTTGACACTTTCATACTACCTTCAGATTTCCTACGCCACTCTTACATACTTCCCTGCCACTCCCACCTTCCTCACACAGTACCACACCTCCTCCCTTGGCACCCTGTCATATTACAAAAGAGGTGAATCTGTTCAGCTGGATCAGAAGTTTATTTCAGAAACGTTTTGTCACTCACCAGGTGCCTTCTTCAGTCTGAGCTGAAGGCAAACATCCCCCTCCTTATAAACAGTACCTTGATGCCACACAACAATAGGTTGGTTTCACATGCAAGTTGGGTGATCAACTGCACATTCAGTGACAATGGGCACCATTCACAGAGGATTGGGGAATGTTCGCGATCACGGCACTGTAAGACGCCGATAGATGTGCTCTCAGGCCACCTCCCCTATTCAAAGACGGTCGCTCCCTCTTCACGTGAATGCCCATTGTCACTGAATGTGCAGTTTATCAACCAACTTGCATGTGAAACCAACCTATTGTTGTGTGGCATCAAGGTACCATTTATAAGGAGGGGGGTGTTTGCCTTCAGCTCAGACTGAAGAAGTCACCTGGTGAGTGACGAAACGTTTCTGAGATGAACTTCTGATCCAGCTGAACAGATTCACCACTTTTGTGACCCTGTCATATTCTTTCTCCAAATCAACATAGACACTATGTAACTTTGTAATGATGTAATCTTGTGTCTGAATAGTTTCAATTAGTTCATTTAAATGTGGATTTAAAAATAGGAGGCTGTTTCAACATTCATCTGAATAACTTATTCAGCTCTGAGTCAAGAATGTGAGCTACTTAAGCCTCTGTCAAGGGACAGAGATATAAATTTATAGAGATATAAAATTGGTTCTCACCCTATGCAGGATTACATTGTTGCACTGAAGAGCTACTTCAGTGACAGGTTACTCCATCCAAAGTGTTTGAAGGAACGTTTCCACAGGTCTTTCCTATCCGCAAACGTCAGACTATAATTAGCATTGCCTTCCCAATAGACCAAATTTTCAAGATGAACTGCACTACATATCATTTAGTTAACTTCTGAGTCAATTTTTTTTCTATCCATACTCTATATACTGTTCATATTTCATCCTTGCTTAAATTGCTTTTATACATTGTGCCTTAGATTTTATGCTTCTCTTACAGTGCTTTTCACTTTGCCGCGGTAACACCGTAATTTCCCTCAGTGAGACTAATGAAGGGAAATGTCATCTTATTTTATCATGGTACTCACTCACAGATTCCTTGCAAAACAATCCCAAAATGGATAAAAAAGAGTAAAACATACTTCATAATCCAGGGAGTCAAAAAGTTAAAATAGTAATGTAACTCTTTCTTATCTTTGCTATATTTTTCTATTGCTATATTTACCAACAATCTCAAAGCTTACATTGCATCTGTGGTGATCTTTTGTGTCATGAAACCTGACTGCTGCTAACTAATTGTGACCTTTCCTCTTTGCCTAAGTTCTACTACTCTTCCTATATCATCACATTTATACATCTGTAGTTGCTGTAATTCAACATATCTTTTATTCTTGAAAATTGATACCCCAATGTATCCTTTCCACTCAGTCCTTGTCTCACTTGGCAAGACTGTGTTAAATGATCTAGTTAAAAACTCCACTGCTATCTCTCTCTCAAAAAAAACCCACTAACTATGTCTCTATAGATATATCATTCTGGCCAACTGCTTTTCCATTCTTCAATCATTTCCATAGCTGCTCTCATTTCCTCCTTGCTAATCCCCTGCACTTCCTGATTTACAATCTCCACATCACCCAGTCTTCTCTGTCTCGATTTCTTCATAAAGTAGCCCCTTAAAGTACTAATTTCTCATTTTCAAAAGACTCTCTTCATTTATCTGCACATTTCCATCTCTATCTTTCATTGACCAGGCCTGTTGCATATCCTTCCTAGCTTCATCAATCTACCTAGCCAATTGCTTCATAATTATTTCTCCTTCCTTGGTTTCCAACCTCTCATACAACTCATTATATCCATGTTCCTCTTCCTTTGCCAGCTCTCTCTTCACTTCATGCTGCATATCCTTGTACTCTCTTCTAGTTTCTTCATCCCTCTGGCTATCTCATTTCATATTTGCCAACCTTTTCTTTTGTATGCTCTGCTGTACTTCCTCATTCCACCTCTGAGTGTCATTGTCTTCCTTCCTCTGTCCAGATGATACACCAAAAACCTTCCTAGGTGTCTCCCTCACTATTTCTGGAGTGGTTGTCCAGCCATTGGGAAACTCTTCACTACCATCCAATGCTTGTATTAACTCTTCCCTAAACTCAACATAATGGTCTTCCCTCTTCAACCTTCCTCATTTGATCCTGCCCTCCTTTTTTCCTTTTTTATCTCCATAGTAATATTCAAGTCCACCATTTAATGCTGCTTAGCTACATCCTCCCTTTTCACAACCTTATAGTCTCCAATCATTTTCAGATCATGCCTTTTGCACAAGATATAGTCCAAGAATGTGTATTGTCCTCCACTTACATGTCACCCTCTGTCTCTCCCTCTTTTTGGAATATGTATTCACCACAGCTATATCCATCCATTTCACAAAATCCACCACTAATTATCCTTCTACCTTCCTCTCTTTAAACCATAGGTTCATACCCATCAGCTCCCCATCACATGTGTTCCCATCCTCAACATGTCCATTGAAGTCCACTCCAATCACCACTCTCACCTCGTTCGGTAAACTCTCTAGCACTTCATCTAATTCCCTCAATAATTCTACTTTCTCTTCCAGCTTACACGCAACTTGTGGGGCATATGCGCTGACAGCATTTAACATTATATCTTTGATCTTCAGCTTTATACTCTTTGCTCTGTATGTCTCCTACTTTACTTTCAACAAATCCGAGTCATACTTATCCTTCAAGATTACCCCTACTTAATTTTTCTTCCTATCTGCACCATGGTAGAAGAGTTTCAACCCACCTCCAATGTATCTGGTCTCTTGCACACACAGTATATCTACCTTCCTTCTTTCCATTATATTGACAAACTCTCTCCCGGTTTAGCAATCATAGGGCCCGTATTCAGTGTTCAGACCTTCAACTCCACCTTTCTACTCCCCTTTGTCTCCCGCTGTCTCAGGACATATCTCCCCAACTCCTTCTTCTTTGACCAACAGTAGCATAATTTTCACTGGGACCGAACTGGTCAGCATCACCAGTGGCAGTCTTTGGTAATCCAGCCCCAACTGATCTGATATGGAAATCTGATTTATGATCTGCATATTTCAAATGGCATGGATTTAAAATGGATGCCCTTCCTGATGCAACCGTCCCCATTTATCCGGGGTTAGGACTGGCATTAAGAGTGAGTGAGTCGGTTACAAATGAAGTATGAATATTTAAAGTGCATAATGGGATCCTATAAAGTACCAAGATTTGCTCCTATGATTCATATTTAGTTAAACCAGTAAACTCCTGTTTCAAGTAAGAAAATGTCACTTTTGGTTCTGTGATGAGCAGTAATGAATATGTTAAAACAATAATGATTCAGCTTAGTCTCCATTCATGAAAGCCTTTGCTTCTAAAATATTTGAAGTTTAAAAATGCAAGATTCTAGAATATTACAGGAATATACCTGTGGAAAAAAAATCAAACTTCAGAGGAAGTGAGGTTTATTAATTCAGTTAGCAGTGGCTGGTCCACCAGACAGGATAGGGAACACTTTCTCCAACATATGTCAAGCAGAGAAAAGCTTTCCTTGGTCCAACAAAAATAATAGATTGACAAAAAGTAGTAATGGACATTCAACGTGTAAAAATTCAGTATCAACCTATATCATAAATTAATATTTTTGACAACTCTACTATAAGTGATATAATTCAATTCTAACGCATCAGTAGAATTTGATTCCCAGCACCATCACACTTGCCTAATAAAATTCTTACTGCATACTCTACAATGCAATGGGTTGTTTTGCACTTGTGTTGAATGTATGTACAAGTAAATGCTTTGCTGACCGGGAACTCCAGACATGTTTTAAATTATTTTATTTTATAAACTTCAACCCCCGCCAAAACTACTGTCCATTTGTCTTGAACAGTTTGTGCTTATATTTCTCTGTAAAACTCTTTGACTAGCAGCATTGGGTCTCTGGTGGCCTCTGTGATCATTTTTGTCACGTTGAAAAAGTATGGTAAGAGTGGTGACATGTAGAGGCTACTTTCTGTCTTTCTCTATTCATGGGGAAGAGACATTGTGATATTAATTGTCTTGATTTACACTGCGAGGGAATCAAGCTCAAATGGAATGCAGTTCTTTAAGAAGGAAATCACGTCATTTTGTCATTGTAAATTAGAATAAATTAAAATAAAGGTGAATCGAATCAACTGGGTAAGAAGTTTGTTCAGAAATGTTTCATCCCTCATACAGGTGACATCATCAGTCTGAGGTGACTACAAGCCTCAGAAAGCTTAGAAACAGAACAGTTACATACCAAACAACAAATAAAGGTTTCATATAAAAGTTTGGTCATTCACTGGACATTCATTGGTAATGAGTACTGCTCACAGAAGATTGGGGAATATTTGTAATCACAGCATTTTAAGATGATGATGGATGTACCCTAA
>OMLC01102590.1:0-11631 GCA_900302585.1 Regalecus glesne | reverse complement strand
ATGCAAATATGGGGTGAGAATATGGAATACAGCAACTCCACATACCAAACTCCTGCTATGGGATTTGAACCAGGACCTTATTGCTGTGAAGCAACAGTGCTGACCACTCTGCCACCACACTGTATAGTTTGCATGGAAAAACAGTGTTTCTGAGTATTGAACAGAGTTTAAACTGTTCAAAGTGATGTCTTTACCCCATAGATACCAGAGTTAAGGGTGACAGCCCCACTTGGTAATCATCTTGGCAGGTCTGCTATAACCCCTGTTGTCGGCGACACCCAGACCAGGTTTCTACATTACCCATCATCCACATTTAAGCCCATGTGGGTTGACTACATTATAACGTGCATATTTGTTAGACATTTTGAAGTGGTGGAGTGGTTCTCAGCTGTGTGGGCTCCTTTTGGAAACTGCAGTGTGTATTGATGTTTCCTATGACGTATCCCTGCATCCAGGACACCTCGATTGCTAGAGGATGGTGAGAGCTCAATTAGAGTACTCACTGCAGTGCCCAGAGGGCTCAAAGGGCACATATCGCCCCCCCCATCTATCTGTATCTGCATGTTTATGAGTCACTCATGTGTACACACACACACATAATTTGTACATGTACAGTTGTTTGCACTCTTCTGCCAATGGTGTACTCATATGTGTATGTTGTGGTCCACCTTTTTGTGTGTAGATGTCACACAGATCGGGAGGGAAATTGGCCGTTCCAGTTTAGTGGCAGGAAAGTGGGGCGATATGTTCTTTGGAAGTTTCCCAGTGAAATTTCCTGGGGACTGAGACACTGAAAATATCCATCTATATCCACACTATGTCCTACATACAAGGAGAGGGTGACACAGAGAGAGAGAGTGAACATGTTTGTGGTTGTGTGAAGAGAGCAAGAGAGACGGATGGACGGAGGGTAAATATCATGGTGGTAGTGATCTATCTGCCATCACATGATAAGACAGAGGCTGAAGCTGAGTTTCAGCCTTTCTTCAGCCAGGTCAAGACCGTAGAACACCACCAATGAAGGTCACCTCATTTTAGCCTCCACTGCTCTCACAGAAAGCTTCAGAAGTCCAGTTTAGAAATCAACCTTCCCAGGAAATGTGCTCTATTAAGATGTTTGCTAATCTCTTATGAAAACTCTTACTAACCTTCATGTGTTTACTAACTTCTAACAACATTACGCCGGAGACCTTTGTACCACCACACTACAGCCTACCTTAAAAAAGGGACCTTTACTTCGGTAAAGTATGGCCTTCCATAGCACCTGCTGGCACATATGAGAGAGCATCTCAGACCATAGTGCCTCAGTGATGCACAAGACATCGTTCAGCTTCAGCTGAGAAGAACACGGTCCCTGGTGGTTAGCAGTTGGAACTGCACTTAATGTATGCCCTTCAGCACCACCATAATGTGGACAGCTCCACAAAGTATTGGACTTTGAGTGAAGCTCACATAACTACATCAGATGGAGAAAGTAGACCATTCAGATGTGTTGCTGCAGAGAAGAACAAGAGCTGAGATTTCCTGCAGCTGAACACAGCTACATTAATAGAAAATGCTAATAATCCTTCTAAAACTCCCACGATACCACCACAAAAAGCCAAAGAAACAGGAACAAAGCTGTATGGAATGTAAAAATAATAAAAAAAGATCACGATTTTCATTATATTAATGGAATTGTTCTTATATAGTGCTTTTATATTCTAGCAACTACTCAAAGCCTCACATTTACTGAGATATGTGGTGGGATATGATCCAAAATGCCTAACTCCTGTGATGGCTCAGCAAGTAGAGCCATTACAGCTCATACAACATGACAATCAGTATCCTATTGTTCCTTGTTTTTGAGTTTTGCACATTTCAATCTGAATGCTTATCAAGTATATCTGTTATCAGGATAATTTAAATTTAGTGTGTAGGAGTAGCTGTCTGTGTGTGTGTGTGCGCGCGCGTGTGTGTGTGTGTGTGTGTGTGTGTGTTTTTATGTGTTTGTGTGAACATAAAATATCAGTTTGGGAATGGCAGGAATGTCTGGTGGCCAGCCAGACCAGCTAATGACCAGGAGGTCAAAAGTTTATTTAGAGTTTCACATAGTTTATAAATATATGTGGATGTATACATACGTATATTTCCCAGGTGCACAAAGAGGCTGTGACATACATCGCCGAGGATTCTCATTGGCTCATTCCAAAGAAAGCTATTAAAGGGCTGACTTCTGTCTGCTCTAAGGAAAAGCTGCCAGTGCAATACACTGTAGCAATTTCCCAGGCTAACGGATTTAGATGAGAGCTATCACTCAGTACACAAACAAAGAGCTATGAGGCCAGAGACTTGAGTCACAGATGGAAGAGGGAGTGATAGAAAGAATGGAATTATACAGATGATTGAGAGAAGGGGGGGCATATGCTTTAGCAAAAGCAATGATAGCAAAAGTTGAGAAAGTATATGACAGTGCGAAGAGAGGATGTGTGGTAGTACGTATATGAAGAAGTCGGAACTGGCAAAGACGTATGTAAGAGCTCTCATGCATATCATGCATGGGGGCAGTATGACAATGGTGAGGTGTGCGGTATGAAAGATGGATGGGTTCAAGGTAGAGGTGGACTTACATCAAGGATGGGCTCTGAGCTCTTTCTTTTTTGCAATGGTGATGGACTATGATGTTCATGGATGACATTGTGACTGTACAGAGAGTTTGGGGCAGGTTGAGTTGAGTCTGCAGAGGTGGAGGTATATCAGGGGGCAGCATAACTCAGTGGGTAGAGCGGTCGTCCGACAATCAGAAGGTTACAGGTTCGATCCCCGGTCCTGCATATAGTATGTGGAGGTGTCCTTGAGCAAGACACTGAACCCCAAACTGCTCACTTGATGTACGTCGCTCTGGATAAGAGTGTCTGCTAAATGCCTGTAATGTAATATAATGTATGCGCTGGAGAGAAAATGAATGAATGCCAGTAGGAACAATATGGGATACAAGCTGAGTGAGAGGGGAGACATTGGCATAGTGAGGATGCAAGGAGTCGAGGGGATGTGGATGGATGAGTGTAAACACTTGGGGTCAACTGATCAAAGTAATGGGTAGTGTGAAAGAGAGGTGAGGAGGAGAGTGCAGGCAAGGTGAAATGGGTGGAGAAGAGTGTGAGGGAATTTGAGACAAAAGGGTAGCAGCCAGTGTGAAAGGGAATGTTAAAAAATGGTTGTGAGACCAGCTATCTTGTATGGTTTGGAGACAGTAGCACTAATAAAAAGGCAGGAGGTGGAGCTGGAGGTGGCAGAGTTGAAGATGCTATGATTTCCATTGGGAGGAAAAAATAAGGACGAGATTAGGAATGAGTATATTAGAGGGACAGCTCAGGTTAGATGGTTTGGAGAGATGGCAAGAAAGGCAAGACCGAGACGGTTTAGACATAACTGTATTCGGAGAAGGAAATTGAATATGGCGCTGCCAGGTAAAAGAAATGAGGAAGACTAAAGAAGAGGTTTACGGATGTGAGGAGAGAGGACTTATAGGTGGCTGGTGTAACAGAGGAAGATACAGAGGACAGGAAGAGTTCGAGATTGATGATCTACGGTGGCAACCCCTAATGGGAGCAGCCAAAGCTAGTGGAAGTAGGTGAGAGCGAGAGAGAGATTTTGACTTTTTAAAATAACTTGTAATACATCAAACATTCAGCAAGCCATTTAAAAAAAATGCAATTATCTTCAAGATGGTAAATGGACTTGTTCTTAAATAGGACTTTTCTAGTCTAGAGACCAATCGAAGCACTTTACAATGAATGCCTCATATTTACTGAGCTATATGGCAGGATTGGATCCCACTCCAAACAAATAAATAAATACTCAGAAACAAGGAAATTACATTGACTTCGCGAATTTTTTAAAAAGTCTTTCACGTAGCACAACACTTCTCCATGAGGCCTGATCGTCCTGAACTGATCAACATCCTTCATTTCTTTGTGATAATTAAATTCGATCATTACCCTGTCCTAGTGGTCAAAGACTTCACATTTTTCTACGAAATCATCAACCTTATTTTTTACTACTCACAGAAATAGCCATTTTTGCTTGGCCCAAGGTAAAATTCATTGGTTGACATTGGTCTTCGTCAAACTGTGTGTATACACAGTGAAGAATATAGTTTTATGAATATATTTCATAGTATTGGATGAATATTGAATCTTGAATAACAATTAAATTGTTGTGATTTCATTTTATGTGAGGTATCCGCAAGAGCCATGAAACTGGGGTCAATTTCCATTTATGTGAAAATCTACATGGGTAATACACTGATTCTGACTGATATTTGCTTGGACACCCCCCCGCCCTAGCTTTCTGATTGAACTGTCTAACTTCATGAGTAGTGGTACATGTCAAAGACTGTGGAAATCATTTTTTCCAGTGTTTTTACACATACTCAATAACTCGGGTAAGGAAATCACAAATAAGGGTGAATCATTTAATTTTGACAAAAAATCATTCATCACTCATAAAGGTGACATTTTCAGTCTGAGCCGACTGCAGGCATCCCCACCCTTATAAACAATGTAGTTGGATAATAGTTTTAAACCAATTATGGTTTCAGTCATTATCCAAATTGGTCATTGACTGGAGTTTCAATGACAATGTGGACTATTCACAAAAGATTGGACAGCAAGACAGCAACAGATATAATCTTAACAAGCCATCGTAGCTCAGAAGGTAGAGCGCACAGCCGGGAATCAGGCCTTGCGGGTTCATATCCCAGCGCGCAGCTCAGTATATGTAATGCAGTCATTACAAAGCACTTTGAGTGGTCATCGGACTGGAAAAGTGCCATATAAGAACAAGTCCATTTATCATTCAACCCCTCTCCTTAGTCCAGGGATGGTCTTCTGTCTTCACATTGATGGCTGCCTTGCCTTCCCGTTCAAATCCGTGCCCCAGATGCAGAGACACCGATTCATGCATTTGTTATGTCCAGACTTGATTGCTGTGATGTTCTGATTTCAGGTCTGCCACATGCTAGCACTAAACATATTCATATGGCTCAAAATACCCCTGCCAGAATTCTAACTAAAACTAGAAAATTTGATCATATTACACCAATTCTTGCCCCCCTTCATTGTCTTCCTATAAATACTAGATCTCATTTCAAGGTGCTTATACTAACTTTTAAAATCCTGAAGGGACTTGCCATGTCACACCTGTCTGATCTCTTTATATCATATGTTCCCTCCTGTGCTCTCCATTTTTCAAATACAGGACTCCTCTGGGGCGGCATAGCTCAGTGGGTAGAGCGGTTGTCTGGCAATTGTAAGGTTGCAGGTTTGATCCCCGGTCCTGCATACAGCGTGTCGAGGTGTCCTTGAGCAAGACACTGAACCCCTAACTGCTCCCCGAGCGCCATATGTTGGCAGCTCACTGCTCCTATATAATAGGTTGGGTCAAAAATGCAGAGAAATCCAAATTTCCCCTTGCGGGACTGATAAAGGAATCCTTTCCTTTCCTTTCTTTCTTTCTGTGAGGCCAAAGCTAAAAGAAATACAGCTGATGGCAGGACCTTTTCTTTTTGGCCCCCCATTCTAGTGGAATAACCTGCCTGCTGCCATCAGACAATCACACCGTCTTGATTCCTTTAAATTCAATTTAAGATTCATCTTTTTTGCCTTAACTTACTCACGATATGTACCGCATGGCGAGTGGGTTTCTGTCTCACTGAGTTTACCAAGTACTGTTCTCTGCCGACGACATTAAATAGTTGGGGTTTCCTGTTATTAACCACTAATTATGGAATGTCAGGATAAACATTAAGGTTATTGCACAGAATGCAAAGATAAACATTAAACTTCTTCCTTGTAATGAAGATAAAAATGAGAAAATCCAATTTGGGTCTGCTTTGAGCAGTGAGCAACTTATGTACAGGCCTAAGAAAACAGTCTTAGTTATGGATTTATCCTTTTCATTAAATATGGTGTCACTAACCAACAATCTGACCTTTCTCACCCTATAATCTGACCCTGGATAAACTTCTGTTATTCTGGCCAGCTTCCATTCAGTACGTGGGGCTTGATCTTCTTGTAAGAGCACAACATCGTTCACTTCCAGGTTTCATCTGTTCTTCCGCCACTTTTGTCTTGGTTCCATCGAATCCAGAATTCATTGGCTAAATATTGAACTCGACACCACCTCTTTTGAGGATAAAAATCTTCAGGTCAGCTGCCCATTCCCCGTTCATCTGTAAATCTCCTGTACTTTTGACACTTGACACATTTGAAGATGTGTTTGTCACAGTTTGTTAACAGTCATTCCACGTCCCTGATGATGAACTCTTTCCTGAACGCGCTTGATAAGTAAGCCTGATAGGTGACTGTTTTTTGGAAGTATTCCTGGATGCTTCACATGTGGGTGTAACGTGGCTCGACTTAAACATCTTCCCACTCTTGGAATCCCTTCTTC
The DNA here is from genome assembly GCA_900302585.1 of Regalecus glesne. Lineage (NCBI taxonomy): Eukaryota > Metazoa > Chordata > Actinopteri > Lampriformes > Regalecidae > Regalecus > Regalecus glesne. The sequence goes on along the minus strand of OMLC01102590.1, from coordinate 5,196 downwards.
GTACAAAATTGGACATAACTTGTACATCTTCGTGTGCTTTGTCTTGCAGATCACTTCCTTTACTTTCAAGAGCTTTATCTCATCTGGGAACGCTTCTTCTTGAACTGACTTCCATCCATCCATCGTCAACTGCTTATCCGAAATCAGGTCGCAGGGGAACCGGAGCCTATCTCTGTTCTCATTGGGCGAAAGGTGGGGTACACCCTATATAGGTCACCAGCACAGGGCATAGCAGTTAGGGGAACAGTTTCTTGGTCAAGACCACCTCAACACACTTTTCTGCAGGACTGGGAAACAAACCTGCAACCTTCCAATTGCCAGGCGACCGCTCTACCCACTGAGCCATGCCGCCCCTTGAACTGACTTAACGATAGAAATTTCTGCTCCTTTCCTTTCTTCTAGGATTTTATTTTCATTGCTTCTTTTTTGCCAGCTTACTGTTCTTTCACTCATCGTTTCAATCTGGCAACAGCGTGCACTACCCTAGACCAGTCATAAAACCTCTCAAGGCAGTCCAATAATGATCTGTTCTCCCTTGCCTTAGCACTCAACACAAGAGCCTTGCAGAGCTCAGGATCATCTTCCTTAACTTCTCCAAACTTCTGTTCAGGTAGGTCCTTTTGCCAAAGAAACTTCAGTCCGGAGAACCAATTAGAGGTCTATAGTTGCTCTGCAGTTAACTCTCGAGATGGATGGTCTGCCAGATTATCCTCAGATGCAACGTGGTACCATTTTTCAGGCTTCATACTTGACTTGATTATTTGTATGTAGTTGGCTACAAACAGTTAAAATCTTCTTGCATCGTTGTTTATGCAGCCGAGGACAACTGTAGAGTCAAGTCAAGTCAAGTCAATTTTATTTGTATAACCCATTATCACAAGCTGAAAATTTGCCTTAGTGGACTTTACATTAACAGAACATCCTATCCATAGACCCTCACATCAGATAAGGAACAACTCCCTTAAAAATCCCTTTAACAGGGAGAAAAATAGGAGGAAACCTCAGGGAGGGCAACAGAGGAGGGATCTCTCTCCCAAGACAGACGATGTGCAATGGATGATGTGTACACAGAATAAGACACGATTTACAGCATACCACATGATCAGGATAACAGAATAATAATTGAATAACCAAAGGTAAGAAAATTAATAATAATGGTAACCTTCTATTGAAGGTACTAATCAATGAACACCTAAAATGCAATCATGCCAGATCAAGCCACCGGGCCGAGATGTATCATATGTCTAATGTGGACAAATGGGTAGATGGATGATGATCTTTAAAGAGGTGGGAATAGCAGTAGACACATCAGCATCATAGTCTGGACCACCATGCTGGCACCGATTACATATCTCCCGGGTTTGTCCAAGGTCACATACGTAGAAAATGAGAAAAAAAGGAAGCATTTAGGTCCAAATGTAATCTTGCAGATCTTGGAATTGCAATTCATTTTGGAGTATGTCAATGGTTGGAACTTCAACTACTACTGTAGTGAGCTCCAGTCTTGGTGTTGCTGTCACTTTGGTTCTCTTCACATAGCGTGCTTCAGTTTTCAGACCTACGGACAGGTTAACTCCTGGTGTCACTTGCCCAACTACTATGCGATGTCTGATTCTGATGGTATCTCCATCATCTACACAGGCATTCCCATGGCCAACAATGCACCACCCAAAGTCTGTGCGCTGTGCATAGGGCTCGTTTTCTTTGCCAGACGCAACTTTTCGTGGGAGTAAGGGTTGCGATCAGTTATATCCAATGAGCAGTCCCACTTCAGTCTTGTAAAAGTGCCCAGATCATCTAGGAGGTGCTCTAGATGGGACCAAGCTTTGGTGGTTTTAGCTTTCGGAACGTGAGGCATATTGGTGGGAATGAAATCACGTGTGTAGGTTGGTGCTAAATAGATCTTCTTGTTGGAGTGAAAGCCCAAGGGTTGAAGGTTATTTAGTCTCTGAGAGCTTAGCGGTATTGTTCTTGAAGTCATAGTAAAGAATTGTAACTTGACTTGCTCTTTGTCGGCCTCTCAAACATCAGCCACTTCACTGAGAACAAAGGCCGTATCACTTTGTGAATTCAAAAGCGCATATGGAAGTATTTATTGTGGTGACTGAGCAGCAGATGAAAGCCAGACAGGAATTATTGTAGACGTTTGTTTTTTTTGTTTCAACAAGGATCACTCTATTCAAAGTAGCTATAGCAATTGTTTCTTGTTGTGTTGGTAGGGGCCTTTCCTGATTCCTTTCTTGACTTGTGGTTTGTTTCACTTGTGGTGCTCTTTGCTGGCCTTGGTCTCTCTCTTCATGCAGACAAGTAGGATGGTGCTTGTTGGATGAGTCGCAAACATTCCCTTTGTTGCAACTCTTTGATAGGTGACCGGCCTTTAGGTAACAAAAGGACAGCTTTTCAGCTTGAATGAACTTGACTCTGTCTAGGACTGCCCTTTCAACAAACCTCCTGCATTTGAGCAAAGTGTGCCCAGTCTTCCTACAGAAAGTGCAGGTTTTTCAGTCTCTTCGTTGGAGCTTGTAGTCAGTGTCTTTGCGTTATCACGTTGAAGTCTTTGTTGTTTTGGCTTTTAATTTCACCTTTTTTCAGTGACTGCAGTAGTTTAACTGGTTTACAAGCAATTTTTGCTTCTCTTATAAGAAATTAAACTGACTGTTGGAGGGGAACTTATTGCTCGTCTTTTCAACTTCTATGACTTTCTGATTCCATCTTGCAGTTAACCAGTCAGGTAACTTTGACAGTATTTTTCTGTTTTCATTGCAGTCATTTAGAATCTCCGAAACTTTGATGTGGACCATTGCGGCCTCGCAACTTCTGAGAAAATCAGCAAACTCTCCGACCAAAGTTGTCTTTAGTGCCAATCCTGGGCCATACATGGTGTTGGTCTCTGTATGCCTTTACGACTGTAAATTGATTTCCATATTTTCCTCCAAAATCTCCCATGTGGCCACCTAGACAGATTCAGTCCCAAGTAGTAAATATCCATCCAGTGCACTCTTGGCTTGTCCACTTACATATCTACGGATACAGTGTATTTTATCCTTCTCTTGAATATTCTTCTGGTCTATCAAAGTTTGGAAAGAAATCTTCCATTTACTGTACCTCAATGGATCACCACTGAATACTGATAGTTCAGGAACTGGGATTCTGTTGGCAATTAAAGCATTTACCAGGTGAGATGGCATTTGATTCCGTCAATTGGGATTTTCTTTACAGAGTTTCACATAGATTTGATTTCCATGCCAGGGTTATTAAAGTCATACAATGATTATGCAATAATCCTACTGCAAGGGTCAAGGTCAATGGTGATTCATCAAATCCCTGGAAAGGGGTATAAGACAGGGCTGTGCATGGTCACCATTATTATTTGCACTTTTTCTACAACCAGTTGTACAATGTATAATGGACAAGAACATATATAATGGACTCCATGTCAGTTCCAGTATCATAGCAACCAGCAGGCTTCATCCCCTCCTCCTCTGCCTCAATCTGATCTCCTTGCATCTCAGCCTCATTTACTGAAAGACACTCCGACCTCCCCATGTCATCCTACTGCTGTACTTTCCTGACCAACATTTCAACCTCTACCTCTCCTGCTGAATTATCTTTGGACACACTATATGCATCAGCACCTCTGACCATTGAGCCACCAGCCATGCTCAATACTGGTGGAGCAGTCTCAGGCAGCGTCCACCGACCGCTATTCTCCTCCCCACTGTTAACCGTACCTGCCACAATGGCTTGTTTACCACCATTATCAAGCACCTTAGAGTCACTGGCTTGTTACCCACCATCATAAATGACCTCAACCACAGCAGCATGTCGCCTGCCATCATCAGCCACCTGAGCCACAGTAGCCTATGCCCGCTGTTCCCCTCCCTGTTGTCACTCACATCAGCCACAGCAGATCCCACTGCATGCTGTCTATGTGGACAAGCAATTCGCTTGTGACCTACATGTCAACACTCAAAACACTCCATTCTCCTGGAGCAAGTAAATATATGAATTCCCTCCTCACACCGCATTCAACACAGAGAGTGATGTCCACTGTTCGAGTCGTAGAGTCCAAATTCATGAAAAGTTAGTTGTCTCGATAGAGACTGAAAAAGCTTTCATTTGGTGTTGTTATAGCCCAGATTCACCATTCAGAATACCCTTGCACACCTCACAAAATACTTAAGCTCTTGCATGACCACCTCATTGGAATTAAAAGGCAAGACTCTGGACAGAGTGGTCTGGGTCTAGGGCCTCACTGGTGGAGGAAATTAGTGCAACCTCACCATTCACAACTAAGCTGCTTTCTATCATTCTATCAGCTGGTTGACGAACGCAGGGTCCTTCATAAACACAACCATCACTTTATTCATTTGACAGAATACAATATATTTTCCAAGCCAACCTGCTCTGCTACCGCAGACAGAACCTCCTCCACTGTGACACTGGGCTGCGGTACCACCCTCACTCCATGGCTCAAAGACAGGGAGGAACTGAGTCAGAAAGGATGCCATGTTCACCAAGAAGCACGGCTCACTGTCTGCCAAAAATAACCACAGAAACACAAATCAAACTACAGTATACAACAACACAATACAACCATACAATCAACATAATAGGAAGAAAATAAAGAAAACTGTGAGATACAGAGAGAGGGAGAGATTTTGATTGATTTTTAGAATTGTTTATTTCATCTGAAATTCAATAAGCCATTTGCATCAAAAAGTTAATCATCTTCAAAACCCTTACAAAACCCTATTACCCTCGAAAGTAGAGAGAGAGAAATTGAGAGAGATTGAGAGACTGAGAGAAAGAGGGGGAGATAAGCAGAGACAGACGGTGAGAAAGACAGAGACAGAGAGAAACAAAGTGTGTGCGCGTGTGAGAGAGAAACAGAAAGAGAAACAAAGTGTGTGTGTTTTTGTGTGTGTGTGAGAGAGAGAAAGAAAGAGAGAGAGAGAGACAGAAACAGAGAGAGAACAAAGTGTGTGTGTGTGTGTGTGTGTGTGTGTGTGTGTGTGTGTGTGTGAGAGAGAGAGAGAGAAAGAGAGAGAGAGAGAGAGAGACAGAAACAGAGAGAGAACAAAGTGTGTGTGTGTGTGAGAGAGAGAGAGAGAGAGAGAGAGAGAGAGAGAGAGAGAGTGAGAGAGAGAGAGAGAGAGAGAGAGAGAGAGAGATATATATATATATAAAGAGATT
>OMLC01102589.1:0-10937 GCA_900302585.1 Regalecus glesne | reverse complement strand
CAAAATGTTGGTGTTGACTGAATTTGTTGATGTGATTGGCTATTATAATTATGGGGGTGGCATAGCTCAGTAGGTAGAGCGGTTGTCTAGCAATCAGAAGGTTGCAGGATCGATCCCCGGTCCTGCGTACAGCAGGTCGAGGTGTCCTTGAGCAAGACACTTAACCCCTAACTGCTCCCCGAGCGCCATATGTTGGCAGCTCACTGCTCCTCTATAATAGGTTGGGTCAAAAATGCAGAGAAATCCAAATTTCCCCTTGTGGCACTGATAAGGCGATCCGTTTTTTTTTCCGTTTTTTTTCACACTCAGCTGCAAATCGATCCAGTGAGTGTTGGAGGTCAGAGACTGATGATGTCATCAAAACCACATCATCTGCAAAAAGCAGTAATGTGATGCCTCTGTAATTACCACACACCCTCTGGTCCCCTTTTTTGAACACTGGGACCACCACCCCTGTCTGCCACTCTTTAGGCACTGTCCCAGAATTCCAGGCAATGTTGAAGAGACGTGTCATCCATGACAGTCCCTCAACACCCAAAGCCTTCAGCATCTCTGGACGGATCTCATCAATCCCTGGGGCTTTGCCACTGGGGAGTTTTTTGACTACTTCAGTGACCTCCTCCAGGGAAATTGATGTTGATCCTCCATCATCCTCCAGCTCTGTCTCTATCCTAGAGGGTGGGTTAGTTGGGTTCAGGAGGTCCTCAGAGTGTTCCTTCCATCCTCCCATTACCTCCTCAGTTGAGCTCAACAGCATCCCATCCTTACTACAAACGGGGTTACCACCCCTTGAGGCACCTATGACCTTGAGACCACAGCTCACAGTTGCAGCTTCAGTAATGGAAGCTTTGAACATAGCCCACTCTGGTTCAATGTCCCCAACCTCTACAGGGATACTAGAAAAGCTCTGCTGTAGGTGGGAGTTGAAGGTCTTCTTGACAGAGTCCTCCTCCAAGCGTTCCCAGTTCATGCTCACTATATGTTTGGGCTTACGGGGTCTGTCCTGAGGCTTCTCTCTCCAATTGACCCAACTCACCACTAGATGATGGTCAGTTGACAGCTCTGCTCTGATTTTCATAGGTTCATAGACACTCAGACCTCTCCACCACGATAAGGTGATGGTTCCTCGGAGAAGGAAATGTTACACGCAAATATATTTAAAAAAAAAAGATTTTTCTGCCTAAACTCTAAACTAAGTTCTCCCTACTTTTGTTTCAAGTATGATAGGCAGCAAACACTCTGATTTGCTTTGTATTACTATTGTATCAAATAGCATTGACATCTTAGATGTTGATCTGTCAACGTCTTGACACTAAGCTATGGTGTCCACAGTTTTATTTTAAGTTTGTTGTCGGCAAAAAAAAGAGATGAAGCACACAAGGCAGACATACTTTTGAAATATATGTAAAAGTGTAAACAGTTGTTTTTTCAATGGGGTTCATTGAGTGCTACATTAAATGTCATATGTTTGGTTTAGCAGGCATACCTTTGCAAAAATGTGACTGATTTTGATGATTGAAAAAAATGATATTCTCTGTTGTCCTGATTTTGTATCCCAGAATGATCTCCCATTAAAATGAGGGACTGAAGTTTTACCTAATGGCTGTTATTGTTTTTTTATTGTTGTTGTTTTGAGTCCTGCTGAAGGGTATTCCACAAAAGTGGTTAAGTGACAAACCTAGGTAAGTTGACCCAGAAGGAGCTTTTTTGATGATAAAGGAGCCCATGGGGCTTCGATCTCTTCGCTTAACAAAGCTAAGGGGCTCTTCTTTTAGTAGATTTATTACTTCTTCTGGGTTAATTTAGCCAGGTTTGTCACTTAACAACCTCCTTGGAATACCCCGCAGGAAGCTTAACACTGTAAGGTGTAAACAGTTGAGAACAAGTAATCAAAATGTAATCTAATGCAATTACTTACATTACTCTGATAAAGCACTTGAAATAGTTACACTACTATTACATTTTCAATAGGGTAACTTTTAATTGCAACCGATGACATTTGAAAGTCATTTTCTGAACACTGCCTACCCCTGGGTTGTCTTTTTCGATTTCCTTTGCGCCAACACGGAGCCTTCTAGAATGTTAACGGGTTACCTCATTGGTGTGGCGGCTCAAGGTAAGATAAGTTCCGTTTCTTTTTCTAATCTTTCCCCCACTTTGTTGTTATTAGCGCCGATACCTATTGATCTCGGATCATGGCAGATTAGCAGGTCTTAGCTTTCGATTTCAAGTCCGTTGTTGCGTGCTCATGCGAAACACGTACCTGTTAGAATTAAAGTCTTGTTTTTCTTCGGCGAACGATGGTCCTCAAATGTCTTGACGCATGCTCAATAATCCAGGTGAGCGAAATCACACGTAAAAAGTTGAATCGGTTCAACTGGATCAGAAGTTTTTCAGAAACGTTTCATCACTCAAACAGGTGATATCTTCAGTCAGAGCTGACTGCAGCAGCCCCGCCCCTTATAAACGGTACCTTGATACCACACAACAATAAGCTGGTTTCATATGCTAGTTGGTGATCAACTTCACATTCAGTGGCAATGAGCACCATTCACAAAGGATTGGGGAATATTTGCAATCACGGCATTGTAAGATCCACACTAAGACCACCACCCCTGTTCAAAGACGGTAGTTCCCTCTTTAAATAAATGGCCTCTTTCACCTCCCTTTCAAACCAGCATTCCTCCGTATCAAGGATGTGAGCATCATCATCTTGAAAGAGTGGCCACTAGCCTGTAGATGGGTGTAGACCACCGAGTCCCGGCCTGATGTGTGAGCCAACACGTCACTTTCAAACTCCAAAACACAGTGCCAAAAGTTAGACACCCCAAGCAATATAGTGCATGGTGTTTATAGCCAGGAGGACTGCAGTGACTTTTACATCAGGGAAATTAAACATTTGTTGGCCAAGAGGATGCAGCTACACAGGAGCGTGAACATGGGATAGTCTACACCCATCAACAGGCTAGGGACCACTTATTCAAGATGATGATGTTCACATCCTTGATAGGGAGGTATGATTATTTGACAGGGGGGTTAAAGAGGCCATTTATGTTAAGAGGGAACGTCCGTCCTTTAAAGAAGGTGAGGGCCTTAGAGTAGATATGTTGTCTTGTTACTATGCTGTGATTGCAAACATTCCCCAATCCTTTGTGAATGGTGTTCATTGCCACTGAATGTGCAGTTGATCACCCAACTTGCATATGAACCCAGCCTATTGTTGTGTGGCATCAAGGTACTGTTTATAAGGAGGGGGATGTTTGTTTTCAGCTCAGACTGAAGAAGTCACCTGGTGAGTGACGAAACGTTTCTTAATAAACTTCTGATCCAGTTGAACTGATTCACCTCTTTTTTGTGAATGGTCATCAACCTTCTTGACTGCTTCGACAAATATGTCCCCATGAGGTGTGTTGGTGTACACAAATGTGTTGTAAACCTCCAATGTTTTAGGCCCTGCGACATTAAGTAGTAGTCCAATCTTACATGTGTCTGGTTTGTCATCCAGCCCAGGGTTTGCAGATACAGCATGAATCCCTGTTTGAACGTCTGCCATTCATAGTGCACATATCCAGTCCAATCCACAGCGCCAAGCGGCTTCAAATTTTCCATGACGTCTGGCTCTGGACCAATCCTGGTCCCATGTGATGTTTCTAGTCCTTATTCAAATCCATATTTGAGATAGACTTATCAAACTAATTCTCAAAATCAGTTGATCAATTATTTTAAAATGTTTTTCATTGTTTGTCCATCATAGGTGATAATGACCATGGCAGGTCGGGTGGTAAGGTAACATTGACTTTCACAAGTAAGTTAGATTTCAGTGAGGAGATTTGCCCAATATCATCCCGACTCTCTTGACCAGCCCCATCTGTACCCAGTAGCAAAACATAGCCAAGATGACTGGAGGTAGACCTGGTTATTTCCTTCGCCAGGGGTTGCACATGTTTTGACTCACATGAGCTGCGTTTTCCAGGTTTGTTAATCGTTTCCTGGGGTTCAGCATTGGGTGCCATTGACTTTACCCACTCACAAAGGGTGTTGAGGCTGGAGCCTTTTTCTACGGTAGTAGTTGACCTAGACGGAATGAGCCAGAGGCACAACTAGCTGTTCAGATACAAACACAAAAATGGTATATCTTACATGACATGTTAACATGATCCAACACTTGACTATTAAATGTGAGAATGAGCTGAGAAATGGACATAAATATTAATTTCTAGCAGACTGCAGGTAATTCCAAACATGATTTCATGTGATAGTGATAGAGTGACTGTGTGTGTGTGTGTGTGTGTGTGTGTGTTGGTGTGTGTGTGTGTGTCATGTGTATCGATTCTATGGCAACATTGGAGGTATCATAATCTCAATGTGGTAATTGGATGCAAGCTTATGTACACACATGACTATTTAAAACCGTCCCAGTAATCCTTTTCCTTTGCTCATCCACCTGTACAGTTGGTTTACAGGACAGAAGGATTACATACTTTGCTGGAGACAATACAACCACTTTAGCAGGTAAGTCTGCCATATATTTTCTAATCATACGACAAGTTTCAATCCGATGTGAGATATCCACCTCTTGGAAAAATACAAGGAGCTCAGAAAAAAATAATGAATTTAAATGTAAATGATTTATGTTCAATTCAAGGATATTGGTATTGATATTGGTTGACAAATTTACATGTTTACCGACGGAATCTTCTGTATTTTAAAGATAGTGAAAAACTTTTCATTCCAGGTATATTCATGCTTTCTGGAAAATGGAGTAATCTCACAGACACACCCACACACAAACACACTTCAAACACTGTGAGGTTCCTGGTCTCTCTTACTCTGTTTTGCTTCTTTTACAGTTCTTCTAGGGGTAACAATGTAGCATGGCTACATGGCATAGCTCAGTGGGTTGATCAGTCGTCTGGCAATCGGAAAGTAGCAGATTCGATCCTCGGTCCTGCAGAAAGCATGTCTGAGTGTCCTTGAGCAAGACACTGAACCCCTAGCTGCTCCTTGAGTGCCATATGTTGGCAGCTCAGTGATCCTATAGAATAGGGTGGGTTAAATGCAGGGAATTCCAAATTTCCCCTTGTGGGACCGATAAAGAACCCCCCCCCCCAAAAAAAAATCTAAAATAGAGTGCCTGTAAATTGACTATCAAGTATGGTTGTACAGGTGTATGTCACAGGCTACTCCAAAAGTGGGAATATAGTTATATCAAGATATCTATTGTCGAGCATGCTGTTATGTAACAGAGTGAAGTGATAAAAATGTATTTAGATATTAATATGAAAAATGTACCAGGCCACACACACCCTCCCATTGCAACATCTATAATGTCAGATTATCCAACCTGTTTTACATCACAGGCCTTCAAGCAGACCCATTGAATTGGTAAGGGGTTTGGTGCTTCATGTAAATATGTCATCAGTAAATTTCGAGGGACAAGATACATTTCTGATTTAATGGTTTTAAAGACTTAGGGCTAGTAACTTGTGGGACACCAGCATGACCTACTTTCTTTTTCCTAATCTCCCTCAATCCCCATTCTTTCCCACCTGTCAACAGCAATGGTGGATGCAGCAGTTGCTGAGCAGTTCCTGGATGCAAACCCAGATTTTGCCAAGCAGTACTATGACACCAACTTCCGTCCCAAGGTCATCGCAGAACTGCTGGATGGTGGGCGAAAGACAGCCATAGACATTAGCCAGTACCATACCCTAACAACAGTGGAGGAGAGTGAGATCATGTTCGACCTGGTGCGGGACATCCAAGACAACCTGCAAAGCGAGAAGTCTGTGTTCAACGTGATGAGGCACCTCAGCTTCATGATTAGAGCTGACCGGATGAGCCTTTTCATGTACCGCCAGAGGAATGGTGTGGCTGAATTGGCAACCAGGTTGGTGGAGCTGTCACTTCACTTGTGTATCTATGTGAATATGGATTTATCTGTCTGTCTGTCTGTCTGTCTGTCTGTCTGTCTGTCTGTTTCTGTCTGTCTGTCTGTTGATGCACCTAAGTGGACCTGTTCTTATATAGCGCTCTCCTACTCTAGCGACCACTCTAAACACTTTACAATGAATGTCTCACATTTATCGAGTTATGCGGTGGGATATGAACCTGTAATACCCGAGTCCCAGGTGTGCGCTCTACCCACTGTGCCACTGCGGCTCTACCTACCTAAATCTACCCAGTTATCACTTTTTCTTTCTTCTTAACTAGGACCTTCCCAAAGAATCCACAATATTTTATTTTTGACAGCTCAACAGTTCCACCATTGTGGACATTGAGTGATATGCCTTGCTCAAGGGTAACCTAATGGTGCCTTCTCAAATATATATATAATTATTATTATTATTACTATGCATTAGAGACATGTTCATAGCAGTAGAATAATGTAAAACTCTTTAAAGATCATTTCAAAAGATGCCGTAAATCAGTTTTAAACAATTTCCAAAAGGTCATATCAGCCAGCTGTTCAGTGTGAGGGTTCAAATTTTGCCCCCTTTTTTGCTTTGCCTCTCAAAGGGACCCATGAAATTTAGAGATATTCTGTTTGGTCTGTTTCACTTGCTAACTATGAATATTATGATATGACCCCCATATTAAAGAGCATATTAACCACCTACTGAGGCATGAAAAGCTATCATTCTCTTTATGTTCTACTAACTACTTGAGTCACACTGGATGACAGGCTGTCTGAGTAATCTCTGACCCTGTTCCTTTAGCTGCAAAATTAGGGGCCAAGGGTTAAATTCCTGAAATGCCCAGTGTAGCTATGTAGCTTTTTTAAGTACCCTTGGACAAGGCATTGAACTCTCTGAACTCTGTCCTTTGGTTACCAGCCAAAGCCTTCAAGTATAAGGAAAAAATGGAAATTGATAATATGAAACTTTGGAAAATAGTATAACTTTTGCCTCATTTTTGTTCTTTCCTTTTAAAACTCCAGGTTATTTAATGTCCATAAAGATGCCTCATTAGATGACTGCCTTGTGTCCCCGGACAGTGAGATTGTATACCCGCTGGATATGGGCATTGTAGGACATGTTGCTACCACCAAGAAGATGATCAATATTCCTAATGTGGCAGAGGTAGGCAAACATAAATCTGTGTGTGCATGTGTGTGTGCAGGTGTCTGCGTGCATGTGTGTGCAAATAGTCAGTCCTGCCCATAACAGGATCCTGACTACCACTAAGGCCTCAATCCAAAAAGACTCCACAATCAGATATCCTGGTTGGTTTCTCCTACTTAAAGATGTAATAGTACCCTGTTTAAGATAATCATTTTGATACATATAGAAAATAGGCATAGCCTATAAGTGGGTGTCATTAACCAGCCTGTTTTGAAATAGAGGACATACATACTTTGCAGTTAAGTGGCTTCAGTGCCATGCTGTGTCCATTGAGCTATGTAGAAAAAATAAACCCCCAACCTGTAAACCCCCTTACAGTGGGTTACCCAAAGATTGACGTTAACCAAATAGGATACTAAACATCTCTGTTGTTTACCCATCTCTGAGGCATGTTCAGATTGGCTTAACTTTTACTGTAAAATAGAATCATAGACTCAGCTTATTCATATTTAACTACTTCTGAATTGTTATCTCTGTTCTCTTAATACTCTTCACATACAAATTGTTTATCAAGAAAACATTGCAAGTCTATGTAGAGGAGCAAGATTGCTCTCACAAAATATCCGTATCTGACCATTAGAGAGCGGCATAACACCACGATGTATCTGTCATTAATTCTTACCTAGAGCAAGCTCAATCCTATTAGCACCGATGCCTTTGACATTTGAAAATGATTGCCATGCTTATTTTTACATACTCTGTAAATGTGTAACACTGCGGTGTGCGGCCACTACCCGCATCAGAATAAACAATTGTTTTGGAATGTGTAGATAGTAAGGAAAGGTTCTCAAGATTTCTGTGACTGCAAGTGTGAGATGTTCTCAGATCAAGGTGACAGCAATGTCCCTTGGCTGTCATTTCAATTCCCCAATCAAAATCATGTCAGGTCTGGGTCAGGGTTGACTCACGGTGATCTGCGAACCTCGCTCACTTGCAAGAAACCTGTAATAAGGAGACAACCCACTCTAAATAGCTGCTGGATTAGATGCCATCCTTCTTTGGTATCAGTTCAGTCACTTACTTTTGGGGGTGAGTAAAGAGCTGAGCTACTGATGTGCAACCAAAGTGGTTCCAAGTTGATTGTGTCTGGGTTTTATCTACTAACTTGCTGGCAGCACGGTCTGTTTTGCCATAAGTCTGAGCCACCACAGAATGAAAATCATGCTTTACAAAACCTCGGTTATGCCGCAGCCTCCCACAAATGCATGAAAACAGAATGGAAATATGGCAACAGGGCTGATATCAAAGCCTGCACAATGCGACTCCCCAGTCACAGGAAAGCAGCAGCTAATGCTCCCTTATAATTGGTTGGCTTTATGATGCTAATGCATATGCTAACGCAGACTTATGCAGAGATGAGTTGAAACATTATCTTGGGAGAGGATGGAGCCTCCAGCTCTCGGATTTCATCACAGTGCAAACAGTCAGTCAGCCATTCACCCAATTTAACTTGCCAGGCAGTTAGCTAGCTGAAGCAGGCACCCAGTTAGCTTGCCAGTGAGTCAGCCAGTCAGTCAATTTGTATTCCTGTAGTGGAATATGGGGATTAGGTTTTACCAAGATTACACCTCTCCTCTTCCCACCCTCTCTCTGTCTAGCCACCTCACAAGATCCCAACCACTTCCTCTCTTGTAGTGTAGTGTAAAATGTCGAGATATTATAGACTACTGCTTCAATTATGTCTGTCTGTCTACACCAGGTTTTGTTCTGTTGAGAATGAGGGTCTTTTAGTTTTAAATTGCTTTAAAATCTTATGAGAACTAAAGGGTACCATTTATAATAGTATACAACACAAATGCAGCAATTCTGGTTACAATTGGAAGACGTATGGTTAGAAGACAGGCTAACAGAGAAAGCAAGTGAGATGATGTTTGTGTGTGTGTGTGTGTCTGTGTGTGTGTGTGTGTGTGTGTGTGTGCGTGTGCGTGTTTGCGGTGCATGCATATATGCATGGGTGTATAAAAGGGCAGATGAAGCTGGTTAATCTGTACTGAATTAGAGCGATCCGGGATTACTTCTAGAGGTCACACAGGCCCTGAGCCATTTTGTCAGTCAGCAAAACAAACACACCTTTAATCTATTCCATTGCATTCTGTTTTATGTTGTGAGATGCGTGGAGACATTAGAATCTACGGTATTAGTTTTTTACACATGGCGGTATAGAAATAAAGGGATAAATCCATGGTGGTATTTTAGTAATAATAATAATTAATCCACACATCCATCAACCGCTTATCCGAAATCGGGTCGGGGGGGGGAACTGGAGCCTATCCCCGTTCTCGTAGGGCAAAAGGCGGGGTACACCCTGTATAGGTCACCAGTCTATTAGAGGGGAGAGGAGTTAGGGAAACAGTGTCTTGCTCAAGGACACCTCGACACGCTTCTCTGCAGGACCGGGGATCACACCTGCAAAATTCCAATTGCCAGGCGACCGCTCTACCCACTGAGCCATGCTGCCCCATAATAACTGGTAACATTAACAATTGTTCCCTTATCAGTCCCACAAGGGGAAATTTCCAATTCTCTACATTTGACCCATCCTATTGTATAGGAGCAGTGAGCCATATGGCGCTTGAGGAGCCGTAGGGGTTCAATGTCTTACTCAAGGACACCTCAACATGCTTTCTGCCGGACAGAGGATCAAACCTGCAACCGTTTGATCACCAGATGACCGCTCTACCCACTGAGTTATGCTGCCCCTATAATTGTGTGACATTTTTAAGCACATCTCAAAAGGATCTTTGTAAATACCTGCCCTCTTGAGTCATATTCACTGCATTGACATGAGCCAGTGATGAAAAATGCTACAGCACTGTAAACCCTCCTCTGTTAGCCTGGGATGATGTATTTTACTTCTGTGACAGAATAGCGAACTCTTTGTCCTACTTGAAGTTTCTGACCATGTACCTCCATCCTCTAAGCTAAACCCACTGGGAGGAGCAGAGTGAAAATTATTATAACACATAAATGTGCAATAAGAAAGATAAGTTGTGTTTTCAATTCCACATCTCAAGCCAATCCCTCTAAAAATGCAGAGCTTCCAGTCAAAGGTTAAGTCGCTGCCTCTGCTGAAGAGAACCAGCAGGGTCACATGACCTTGGATTTATAAAGTCAAAGGTCTGGCAACAAACATGCTGTCAGACTTCACAGACCACTGGAAATGGTTTATTAGTTAATAAGGGCTGTAGTTGAATTGGCCTCAACACACAAGCTAGTCTGAATCGGATTCTCTCATTACAGTCCTGACAGCTGAGGAAAACATAGAATTATCCACGGACTAGCTCTATAACATTGTTACATGTAGAGCATGATTGCTTAAGTACTGCTCCAATTTCTTTCATCCTCATGGGGGATAAGATAATCCTCTCCTCTTTCAGCTGGTAGCACTTAAATTATATGACTTCATTTTTATTTTGTTAAAAAAACACATTTGTTTTAAAATACAATGTAGTCCTTTCAATTATTTTGCCTGAGAAGCAAACTGCTGTGTTTTTTTGGTTCTTTTTTTCTGGTCAAAAGGCCCATTTGTATTGTCTTGGGACAGCAGGGCTCCAAGGGTAGAACGGGTTGTCTAGCAATCGGAAGGTTGCTGATTTGATCCCCACCTCTTTCAGAAAGTGTGTTGAAATGTCCTTGAACAAGACACTGAACCCCTAACAGATCCCTGGGTGATGCAGCTACCCACTGCTCCCATGAATTAATGGGTTAAATGCAGAAGACAAATTTCATTGCAGGATAACAATGACCAAATAAAGTGGCTTTCCTTTCCCTCTAATGCTAGAGTGACCCCCGACCCAAAAGATGAACAGATAG
>OMLC01102587.1:3068-14173 GCA_900302585.1 Regalecus glesne | reverse complement strand
CCCGTGGTACTCTGGGACCCTCACTGTGAGGGCCTACGCCTCCGACCATGGGGTACCAGGCCTCCGTGTGTTCATCCACCATCACTCATCCACCACCTCCTGGTCACATGTGTTATTATCCCCGAGTGGCCATCATCCTGATGGTGAAATGAACTCTTTTGAGTCGTCAAAGTATTCCTACAACAATTGCAAATCTCCCAATTACTCTGCCGGAACCCCAAAGCCCACAAGAGGAGGCTTAGAGATGAAATCTCCGATAGAGAAGCAATTTTCTGCCTCTGTTTAAACTACACATGCATGCCCCCCCTCTCTAATACACAAGCCCACTTTGCTCTGCAACAAGGCTGGAACCAAAAGACAGGCCGTGTGCAGGAGGACCTCACAGTGAGAACAAGCAGAACAAAATGAAGAAGATCATGTTGTGCATGAGGTCGTTTCATTGGAATTAGATTGACTCAGCCGGCCAAACACAGTTCGTACACCAATACAAAGCCACAGGCTTCACAATGTGTTGCTACACAAAGTCTGGATCACCTCATCTGGAGACGATACCAGAAATCACACCAAGAACAGGATTTCCATGACAACACATGGACGGTAGCGTGTTTACATTCGTAATGTTCGTTAATATGCACTTATCATCATCATCCTCCTCATCATCATCCTCATCATGCTCATCCTCATCATCCTCATCATGCTCATCCTCATCATCATCCTCATCATCAGTATGTGCTAAATTTGAGATAACTAATACTGATTGGTTGGATAAGTACAACCAGGTGTAACTATTCATAGTTACAGTGAGACTGCAGGACGAGTTCTTGAGGACCGAGTCGCAAAAGTCCAACTGTCCTCTTTTGCGCAGTGGCACATTTATAAGACGTGAATTTAGCGACTCTTAGCGGTGAAATGGCAGAACTACTGGGACTCCCGGTTCCCCCTCTCCCCGCACACACACATACACAGACACGCACACAGATAACGAGATGGCCTCCCCCACTGTAAGTGGAAGGGAATGTTGGTGTTGTCGTATTATTGTGGTTTGACTTTGGTATTTACTTCTAAACGGGAGGGCGTCATCACTCATGACGCGTTGGTTGATGCTGATGTCCTTCAGCCACCAGCCACAGGTTCCACGGCATGGAAGGGTCTGTTCAAGAATGCTGCCTTGAATATCTCTAGACGCTGCGTTTTTGCAGTGATTTTTTTTCTTCGTTCTCATTTATTCATTCATTTTATTGTATGTTTACCTCATTAATTTGTGTATTTATTTCCCGTTTTAAGTTACGCATTAACGCATCAGCCTTCAACTGTCCTCTCATCCACGCCTTCGCATGATGGACAGAGCGCTGCAGCCATGAGACGCGTCTGGTCTGTTGCAATAGTGCCGCCGTGACGCAAGGCGGCACTAGATATCCATGGGTAGTAAATCCGTTTGTCAGTGTATAATCCTTCAGGCCTGTGTATGACATTTGCTACTTGGACGCCAATTGGACCAAGAGATGTGAGAATTTCACTAATCATTGACATTTATTGATTGCGTTACCTTGGAGCAGAGTTCCATCTCTGACCTGGACAATTATCACCTTTGATGGGCCAGCTGCTTCGCATGTTATCCCCATCCACACCAAATACTCCACATTAGGAGCGGACGACAAGCTCTTCATACTTCACACACTGAAGACACTGGGATTTGTCTTCTTTTCAGCGAGCTATGGAAATCAATGGACAGATGTGAAATGGATCCGAGATAAGTTGATTCCCCACACTGATAATTCAGCTAAAGGCTTCTCAGATTAAGAAAAAAAAATCAGTGTTTTCAGCCTTGACGAGAGGCGCCTCTAACGGATTACCTTCAACAACTCTCAGCTGTCTGCCAACTGTGCACAGAAAATAGAAGTTGAATCATTTCATCTGGACACAAGGTTTCACACAAATGTCTGCACAGTGATTTTCATCCCGTGCTGAGCTGACTGGAAACCAGTGGTGGCCTGTGTTGGAGTTTAGGAAAAAACACATTATATCCAAAAATACCAGGAAGTTGAATAGGTTCATCTGGACTCAGCGCTCACAGAGAGAGCTGGGTGCAGCGTTCCCCACCCTTATGAACAACACAGTGGCAATAACGACCCAAAACAACCACCCACTTCATATGCAAATGACCATACCCAGAGTTTCAATGGTCATGTGCACTGTTGACAGAGGACTGGGGAATGGTAGCGTTGGGATGTCTGCAGCCAGCTGAGACTGGAGAGGTCACCTTTGTGAGTGATGCAACGCTCCTACCACTATATGCTGTGTCCAGATGCACTGATTTACCTCACGGTGGTTTCTTCACCTGGATCACTGAGCACATGCATGGGCACAAGTCTGTGAATAGACTATACTGGGGTGGAATCCAGCACTTTATCTGGGCCACACCCATAGAGTTAGTGGTTGTGTCAGGAGGGGCATCTGATGTCGAATTTTACCAAAATACCTGGAAAACACAGAAAGAAGATTAAATGATAACAATAATGACAATAGCAATAGTAATAATAATAAATATACGGTTTGATGAGACCATACCAGATCGATTGAGGTCCAGGTTAAACAGCGGGTATACTTGGTGGTGTGTCCTCACAGGGTACCGATGAAAACTATAAAATCTGCTCTGGCGACCCCTGAGAAATAGCAAAACAAGCCGAAAGAAGAAGAAGAAGCACAAAGACATACAGCAGACATACAGTAGACGTATGGTGGAGCTGGTTCGTCTGTGTTCCTTCATAAATTCCTCCACATGTATTCATGGTGGAAGAATAAATTGGGGTCATGCTCTTACTCTAGGGAAGGGGGCGTGGTACCTCGGGAGTATAACCCGCCAGAGTGGACAAAACGAGCCGGATGTGGGGTTTGAACCCACCGCGGGATGTCAAGAAGAACATCCGGTCTTAAAAAAACGCCATCAAAGTGGCGACGCGTAAAAATGGGGCCTTCTCCCTCTTGTTCTAGCAAACGGGCTTCATCAGTTTCAATGTGGTGCTTTAAGCCTTCCTTGTCCCCTCCCACCTTCCCTGTCCTGGAGCCGCGCTGCTGCTGTGGAGACAAACACCAGTGGGGGATTCGCTTCTGGTGAGAGTGCAGCGCCGAACAGACCAGTCTGTCCTGCTCGGTTCAGATTAGTCTGGCTCAGCTCAGCTAGTACGACACACAGAAATATCTTTTTATCTATGTTTGAAAACTTTTTACAAACGTTGCAAACTTTCTTTTGGAAAAAAGAAATAAACGAAATCGGTCTATGACTGTACACGCCGTGATTTTCGAGAGAGAAGCAGAACAACTGCAGGCATGCTCAAGCTTTGCAGCGACGGATCGATTGACTACTAGAGGTAAGTGGCGTTCTCACGCTAAACGGTCAATTTTTGACTCTGATAAGCTTCACGGCCTGTTTCTGCAGATTCACTTTGTTTCGTAGGGAAGTGAACTATTTATTATGTCTTGGATTAACTAGGGGCGATGCGCTGGACCGACTCAATGATGGGCATCAGGTGTCACAATTAGCATTGTTTGGCAATGTCCGGGCATCTTTTCTTTGCAAAACTCCAAAAGTCTTTCCTGGAGATTATTTCCCTAATGCAGTTTCAGCCTGGGGTCGAGTTACTGAACGTTCAACTCTCCCTGATCAAATCCCTGTTAATGAGTAAACCGGGAATTAATACGCAGCGTTCTGTTTGTTCCCCAGGGGCCAGAGCACATCTTTCATGGGCTGTGACACCTCGGTTGTGATTTGCTGCTCTGGACGGAGACTGAACCCTTAAAGAGGCGGTAGACCCGAGGAGGGAGAATCATGGACTGTGGCAACGACGTGGACCTGTCCAACAATAACATCACCCCGCTGTGGAGAAGACGCACTGACAACTGCAATGGCCCCAGGGGGCCATGCAAAGCCAAGCCAAGACCCCTCAGCTACCAGCTGGGAGGGGTCCAGATGACAGATTTCCCTGTGGAGGACAAGCGCTCCTTCACGCTCAGCCAGCCAGCAGAGAGACTGGTCACCCCACAGGTTGAGAGGAACGTGGTGGTTGTGAAACACGTTTTGAACAAACCAATGAGGAAGACCCGGGTGGTCCGCAGCATCAGCATTGGACACCTCTCCAATGGACGCTTCCCTCTGTCCATCTTCAGGTCAGATGATCAGGGCAGATCAGCCTCCCTGGACAACAAGGTGTGCAATGGGGGCTGCGAGAACGGGAGGACCACCAACGGGGTCAAAGTGTGGTCAGACAAGTGTCCGCGGGACAGCCACAAATGCATGTCCTCTCCGCTGACCCCGAATTCGCATAGAGACCAGATGCCATTTGGATTGACCTCGTCTGAATTTCCTCTTCCTGAACAATCCTCAACCATCCTGTCTCCACTCACACCAAACAACAACAGCTTCAACCACAACCATCGTCGTCCACCTTCACCCCAGTCCCCCAACCCCAGCCCTTTTCCACCCATCCAGCGTACCCTGACCCCTTCCCACAGCTCCACGTCCAGCATCCCCTCCCTCTCCTCCCTCACATCGTCAGACCCCCCAACCCCACGCTCCCTGTCACCAGAGGACAGAGGGGTATTGGGCCACAGAGATGCTTCATCCTCGCCTGCCAACTTCCAGGAAGCCAGGCATTCCCCCTCACCTTCCTCCTCTCCCTCCCCGTCCACTTTGCTGTCCCCCCCTTCCTCCATTGTTCTCAGCACCCACAGCCCTGCTGCCCTGAAGATGGGTACCCAGCAGATAATCCCCAAAGGCCTTGTCTCGGAGACTCGGCAGAGCAAGGCACTTTCCTCTGGCTCACACAGCCAGGGTTTGACGGGGCTGCTGGGGTTGGACAGCTCCAAGCGAGCCTTAAAGACCCTCAGCATGGTGGAGACAGGAGCCTTCTTTTCTACGGGTGGAGGAAATGGAGGGCAGGGTGAGGGGATGGACGGGGAGAGCGAGAGCCCAGGGATGCTGAGGAGAGGACTGAGGAGCACTTCATACAGGAGGGCAGTGGTGAGTGGAGCTGACCTGGAGGTCCTGTCTGTGGACCCCAGTACAGTACCATTTAATTTATATTTTAAATCAGTATGCCTCAGAAAAAGAGATTCCAAAATGAAAGTAACCAGTCACAATTAAACATCAAACCGCTTGAGCACCGTGGATCATAATTTGATATTGGAAATATCGGTGGTGTCAATTCTTGTTAAAGCAGACCCTCGGTGGCTTTATTCATAAATGTACATAGATACAATTGAATTTATTTTCTATATTCAACCCATCCTGCTGTATAGGGGTAGTGGTTCTGATGACATATTTAAGGTCACTGTGATTTCTCATTTTCATTTGTCGCATTTGTGTCCCCTGAGGACAAACGTGGTACTGTTTTGGAGAAGATCGACTTCATTTTGCTTAAATGTTGCCTCTCGCCGTAAAGCTTCTCTTTCTCTCAATGGTAGCACATACATTCACTTCCAAGAGAGGAGAGGGACGTACTGGAGGGGTAAACCTAAAGCGCTGGGATAGGCTCTAGCATGGCATTGCAACCTGCCTTCAGATAAGAAGCTGATGGATGGATGGATGGATGGATGGATGGATGGATTGCTGGGTGACTATGACTATGCTTCTCATCTATATTTCATAAATCCTTTGTTCAGAAGTTATGTACATCTGACTGAGGTTATGTCTCTCTGTCTGTGTGCTGTAACTTGTTTTGTCAGATTGCGTAGGGAATTTGACCCTGAAACAGACATTAGGAATAGCTTTTTAGCGAAACCTGATCCTCAAGCTGATGATCTCATTTATTTGATGTAAGCCATTATCAAGGCATCGCAATAGAACTGAGGCTGTAAAACATCCCTCAAAACAGCTCTAGCTTCTCTTCCTCTGGGTGACTGATTTATATGATAGTGGGGTAGCATAGCTCAGGAGATAGTGTTGTCATCTAGTAGTCGATGGTTCGATCCCCGGTTCCTTCAGAAAGCATGTCAAAGTGTCCTTAAGCAAGACACTGAACCCCTGATAGCTTGGGAGAACAGATGAACATTGGTGGTTCAATCTGATGCTATTACATTCTGAATGTTCATCAGTATGGACTGTCCCTGTAAAGGAGATTACTATTATTATTATTATTATTATTATTATTATTATAATCATATGTGACATGGTATTTTCAGAGATGTCCGTCCTTTTGCTTTACAGGGCTGTGGTAGAGCGTGCACTTTGGGAACTGAGAAGTCAGATGTTGTGGGTTCAAACCCCCCGTGGGGTGTCAGGAAGAGAATCCAGCCTTAATCCCCCAAGTTCCATATGAATCTGTGTCTACCCCTCAAACATGGGGACATATGGCGACATTAAAATGGACCTTTCTCCGTCCTCTATCTTTACGCTATTCTGGGCCGGTGCCCACGAGGGAGCGTTAACACACGGGGTATAAACAGCTGTGCTAAAACGACTTGACATTAGCACGCGGCCCTCACAAGAAGACTGTGACATGCTTGTGGGTGGAGTGAATGCTCACACCATGTTCAGGCATCCGCGCACAAGTTCTGTTATTAGACATGGATTAGAAGGGGCAGGGGTCATGGACAGGTGGCAGAGCAACGTGACCCTCTGACGATTGGGGTTTGGACCCTTCAAAGTTGATCTGACCGGCTACATTGTTCTCTTTCTCAGAGTCCTGATAAGAAGAAGAAACTGAGCCATCAGCGCACGTTTGACAGTGAAGGTAAGAGACACCTGCAGCTTCTCCTTTAGCTCGGTGGAAGAGCGTGTGCTTCAGGTACTGACGGCCAGAGGCCGTGGGTTCGAACCCGACATGGGGCGTCAAGAAGAGCATCGACCTAAATCCCCCGAAGCTCCATCTAAGTCCATATCCACCCCCACAATAGTAATAATAATAATAATGATTCCCTTATCAGTCCCGCAACGGGAAATTTGGATTTCTCTGCATTTTTGACCCAACCTATATTACATAGGAGCAGTGAGCTGCCAACATATGGCGCTCGGGGAGCAGTTAGGGGTTAAGTGTCTTGCTCAAGGACACCTCGACATGCTGTATGCAGGACCGGTGATCGATCCTGCAACCTTCCGATTGCCAGGCGACCACTCTACCCACTGAGCTATGCCGCCCCCCAAACATACATGCATGTTAAGGTTAATAATCCTGCCTGTGCCCCTGACCAAGGCTATGGGAAAAAGAACTGGAGTTGGTCCCAGGGCACTGCAGCTGCTCACTACTATTATACAATAGGATAGGTCAAATGCAAATATTTTTTGGTACGTGTGTACAATGACAAATGAATAAAGTTTCTTCTTCTTCTTCATCCTCCTCTTCTTCTTTACCCATGTAGCTCTGAAGGGGTCTCAAGGAGTTACTATTCTGTGATTCAACTCTTGGAGCTGATACTACCAGCGTTACCTTTTCAGCCTCCAACTGTAGGTGGAAGCACTGCTTTTTGAGGCTAACCTTAACCTGGCTTGTTATAGCTAGTAACTAGCTAGTCTGGTGTTAACTATGCTTGGAGAAAAGGACATGTTCCAGACAGTTTACCGATCACAACATGGGGCTTTACTTTCTTCTCTGCCACATCGGCAACACTTCACCGTAATAACACAAACTATTCCAAACTGTCCAGGGACTCTTACTGGCTAACTGAATCCAATTTGATACCCCCAGCATGTACAGTGATTAGCAACGTCTGCGCAAATTTGTGCTTATTTTTTCTCCGTTTCTTCTTCTTCCGGAGTAGAAAAATGGCATGATAATCAGACCAGAGGTTTATTTGGATTAATGTTTTATTATTTTCCGAGGTCCATTTTTCAGTTTGAAAATTGGTCCACACAGGATTTCATTTTTTTTTCCAGTCTCGGACGTAAAGAGGTGTTTTTTGGGGGGATTTGTATGTTGTTTTTTTGTTAGGTGTTTGCCGTGGCCAGACCATGTGTGACTTAATGACAATATGGCGGACGGAGACTTCACTTACTTAATTTGGAAACACGGCATAAAAATGTCGCCAGGCTTCCTTTGTTCACTGGAGGACTGTGCTTTGGCTGTTGCTACAGTTGTCGGTGCCCAAAGTATTAAATATGCAGCCTGGATGGACGGGGCTGTGGTAATATTCCTGGACAAGGTAGATAAAGTGAGTCATTTGGTCTGTAATGGAGTGTTGGTATGTGGAGTCACTGTGTCAGTGATGCCTCTCCGCTCCAAAGAAGGTACTGTTGTCCAATGTGCCCCTGATCATCAGCAACAATGCACTCATCAAGGAACTATCATGTTTTGGAAAACTTGTCTCCTTAATGAGAAGAGTGGCGTCTGGTTGTACGGATCTCGACTTGCATCAAGTTATGTCCCACAGGTGTGGCGTTAGCATGGTGCTCAACAGCAGGAAGGAGAATCTGAAGCTGGACATTACGATGACAGTGGATCATTTTGAATATCTTATATATGCAACGTCAGAGGCTGCTAAATGTTTTGGCTGTCATAAAGAGGGACACCTGATCACTGCTTGCCCGGAGAGACCATCAGTTTTTCCCCCAGGCAGCCAGGCAGACGGCTTTGGAAGAGCTGAGCTTTCCTGCAGGTGGCGTCCCGGGTTCAAAGGATGTGGCTGGAGCTGTTGTGAGCGTGATGTGCCCATCAATGAGAAACCGGAGGAGCCACAGATTCAAACTGGGACTGTGTAAAGTTGACCAAAATGGTCATGTAGATAATGGAAAGAATGCCATGTCCAGTGAGAAACCAGTTAAGGCAAAGGTTAAAAATAAGAGTTCGTAAAGCTCTTAAAATAGATGAATGATAAAATGGATAAAACGAGGGAGAACACGTCCAGATGATTGAGAAGGGTGAAAAGGGAAAAAACTAAAACCACAACAGTTTACAAACTAAACCGTATCATCACCCCTGAGGTGATAATACGTTTTGGTAAAGATGTTAAAGAAAAAAAAAGTGTTAAATTTGATTTTTTGAAGATTTTCCAAATTATCCTTTATCTCTTGATAAATTGACCAATTCCTATTTTCTTAATGACAAACGTGTGAATTCAAAGCTAATGGCTTAAGCTGATGATGAATTGTATTGATTTCACTGAAAACACTAAATGATTATACCTTTTTTGTGTTGATGACCAGCTGACCATTACTGATTATTTTTCATGAATGAAGTTACTGGCTAAAACTGATAACAAATAATTTGATGAAAATACTAAATTATTATTCTTTCATTTTTGGTGTAGACCGACTGACTACAGATGAATTCAAAGTTAAAACATCAACTGCCTTTTTTCTGTTATTACCAGTGCATAATTTTTAATTCTGGAGGTGCCAGAGCAAAAAGTGCAACATGACAGAGGCAACCAAATCCTCTGATAGTGCAAAAAAAAAAAAAACAACAACCAAAAAAACCTTAACAGAAAAAGTTACCAGTGTCACGTTATGGTGGTAAATAACCAGAAATGTTGGTTTTGACTGAATTTGTTGATGTGATTGGATATCATTGCTGTATCATCTGCAATTGACATTAGTGATTTCGGGGGATGTGTGTATGTGCTTTTCTTAGTTGTTTTTCTTAGTTTTGTTTTTGGATGGTCAAATCATTAATGTGATTAGATATTCTTGCTTGGGAATAGTAGGGGCAACTTTTTAAAAATAAATCGATATGAGAGGTGCCGGATTCACACAAATAGGTCCTGGAGTGCAAGTGATTCAAAACAGAGCTTGCTCCGACTAGCTTTGACACAAATTAAGTACTGGTCATTACATTATATGTACATGCATTATACATTAAATACATTATATAAGAATACACATATTGTCTTAGTCATGCTATAAACTAAACAATAATTATATTGAAATGCTAATGAAGTTTTATTTAAAGTCAAAAGTCTTCTTCTTCCGGAGAAGAAGCGGGGCATGAGAGTCACGTCAGAGGTTAATTTGTAATTATCTCTTTTTTTAGGTACACTTTTAAATTTTGGTTGCAAGGATCCTGACCTGCAACGCATTACATCTCATAGGCATTTTGTTAGCATGGTGGTGAACAACAGGGATGAGGAGCTGAAGTTGATGATCAAGATGATATAGGACAATTTTGACTGTCATTTACACAACATCACAGGCTACTAAATGCTTTGGCTGTAATAAAGAAGTAAATTTGAAAAGGAAAATTGCACAGGGCTTGTCTGGAGAGACCATCGAGTTCCCCCGAGGCAGCCAGGGAGACAGTTTCTAAAGAGTAGAGCAAACCTGCGGGTGGTGCGCCAGCCTCACATGACATGTCTGCAGCTATTGGTAATGATGCCCCTATCACTGAGAGATCTGAGGAGCCACAGATTCAAACCAGAAGCATCAGTAAAGTTGCTAAAGATGGTCACAGATTGGATAACGGAGCACATGTCCAGACCAGTGAGATATAGAAAATAAAAAAAAAAGGTTAAAACCAAGAATGTTCCCAGATCTCGCACAATGGCACAGTTGAAAAAGTTTCCAAGGCTGGATAGACGGTGGGACACAGATCACTCAGCAAGGATGAAACGGTCAGAAGCACTGAAATCTGTTGAAAACGTGGAGAAAGAAAGAAAGGATTTCCTTATCAGTCCCGCAAGGGGAAATTTGGATTTCTCTGCATTTTTGACCCAACCTATTGTATAGGAGCAGTGAGCTGCCAACATATGGCGCTCAGGGAGCAGTTAGGGGTTAAGTGTCTTGCTCAAGGACATCTCGACATGCTGTATGCAGGACCGGGGATCGATCCGGCAACCTTCCGATTGCCAGACGACCGCTCTACCCACTGAGCTATGCCACCCCCTCATGCTGTATACTGGACCGGGGATCGATCCTGCAATCTTCCGATTGCCAGGCAACCGCTCTAACCACTGAACTATGTCGCCCCTGAACAGTGGTCAGTGTGGGAGAGGTGCAAAGTGGTGGCTTGAAGGATGGAGAGACTGGTAAATGGAAGATTTATGATGCGGAAGAAAGTGAACCTGGGCATGTGGAAGTGTTGGAGAGAACTGGTGTGGGAACACAATCACATGTGTCTGTTGTTCTTTGTACCCCTGATAGAATTCTGAAGTTTTGCAAAGACTTGAAAGAGAACAAGGAT
>OMLC01102585.1:16711-33791 GCA_900302585.1 Regalecus glesne | reverse complement strand
GTGTTTGAGTGTGTGTGCATTTTCCAGTCCTGGTGAAATCTAGTCTGAACTGCCTCTCCTGCCCAAATCTGGCTCTGTTGTTCGGATGAGACAAAAAAGGAATGCCCATAGGGGGATGACACTGAACTCGCTAAACCCTGACACAGTTTGTGTCCCACAACAGTCTTAAATTAACCTCCAGTGACATGATGGCCTTCCTTTGTTTGATTGCTCCTGATGAAATTTATTTGGATTAATTCGTCATCCCAGTGGGGCGCTTGGCACACAGGACGTCACCCACTGGGTGATATTATGAGAATTACGCCGCTCTGCCAGACAGACAGACAGCTAGCTAGTTAGCTTTTAGAAAGAAATGCGAGCTAGCTCACAACAAGCTATCACTCACAGGCGTACACACACACACACACAGAGACACACAGACACACACACACACACACACACACACACTACACAGTAGGTGTCGGTGAGCTAACCAGCCAGCTAGCGGACCAACCTAGCTCGCTTTGTGTCCTTTTGTTGTTGTTGTGAAAACGGTTAAAGTTGAAACGACGGATCGAGATCCGACCCGAACTCCACGTTTGTAGATGAACACGTCGGACGGTGCGGCTCCGTGTTCGGCACATAAGTGTGGCGAACACGGGAGTGTGAAAAGTGAAGCAAACAGAATAAACACCGTATTGTGCTCCGCTCTCGCGCGAGTACCGCAACGGCGTTCTAGAACCCTTTTCCAGAATATCCGGATTCTGTCCGTCTCTCCCCTCCGCCCCGACCCGGAAACAGAGGTTCTGACTCTATCTGGATCCCTGTGATCGGGCTGTCTGCAGAACGGAACAATCTCCGTTGAACAGGAAAGCCTCTATAGGTTAGAACCGTCTCTACTGAACAGAACAGTCCCTATAGGACAGAACCTCGTCAACAGAACATTCCCCCACAGAGCAGCACAGTCACCTTAGAATAGAAGAGTCCCTACAGAACAGAGCAAACCAGTCCCTATATAGCCGTTGCCACAGAACAGTCCATATAGAATGGAACAGTCCTTGCAGAACAGAACAGTTCATTGGGCTGCTGTGTCGAACCTCCAGCGGCAGGTTAGTGTCGCCTGGATCATCAATATGAGGTAGTGGGGCTCTGCACTCCTTAGTCCACCCAAATTGATCTGCCCAGAAATGGGACATTTTGACAAACAGATAGTGACTTATCAAACACAAGCAGTGACTTGCTCAACAGGCAGTGAAGATTATATTATACTGTGTATCATTCAAATGGCTTAATGGCCAGAAGGGTTTGGATGGTTCGTTTTTTTTCCAGCTAGTTTAAAAACCCTGGTGCATCTTTTGAGGAACACTGTAATTGTGGTGGTTTTCTTGTTTTGTACGGTGAGGAAACTTATTGGGGCAGCCAAGATCACACCCTCTCCATCCCAGACAAGCCACATGGGTGGCCACATGTGTGACACTGAGTCATATCAGGCAGCTATTAATTTGAATAATATCCCTGCAAGACCATTTATATATATATATAGCCATTATTAGTGGTGCAGTACCTCAGCAGTAGCGCACACGCCTCCAGGTCAGGCCTCTTAGGTTCAATCCTACCTTGAGATACCAGGAAAGACATCTAGCCTTAATTTCCTATCCTCTCTCTATGTCCGTGTCCACCCCATAGTGTGAGGACTAATTGTGACAAACAAATGGACCTAGGTATTGGTGGAGTTGAATGCTTCACTACTTGTTGTTGAGTCCAAAAGCCCTTTAAGTGATTGTTGGTAGCCCTGCAAAGCGATATATATATAAAAATGACTCCATTTACCATGTGCTCTCCTGTGAATCATAAGGCAGAAGCAGTCGTGATGAAGGTCGTTTCACTGAGTTTATTTTATGGCTGTTTAATAGACTTGCATTATTTGTGCACGTAGTAAGTACCTGCCACTGTTTTAAATCACTGACATGCAGTTCAGCTTAGCAAGTGTCCTATGGTAGAATATAACATACATCCATCTGCTGGGGGACATTCCTGACGCCCATTCTGATGTATGTAGGCTATATATTTACTCGCATGAAATTTGCCCAGAATAAACCACATCACATAGTTTCATACAAATAGCATAGATGTGCAGATTGTCTGTTCACATGTATGTAGAATAAACCATCTTTTTTTAGTTGTTGGACCTGTTCTATTCCCTCCTCCCCTGAGTTGGATGCTATTTTGACCAGCGTGCCAGTTTTCCTGGTTCAAGGCCACAGGGCCTAGGTAGTTCTGCTCTGTGCTCCTAATTAATACCTCCAGCTAAAACTGATAGAAACATAAGGGGACATTGATGTTAAAAACTATAGACTTTGTTCCAATTAGTCTAAATGGATCAATTTATATGTAATAACAGGCCCAGGCTAAATGATGTAAAATGTCCCTACAAGATTTTTGTTCTTGCTGAACACTGCTGCTAATATTGATCCTCTAGTGTCTGAATACACCGAAGGAATCATAATTGGAAGTATAGATGAAAGGCCAACTGAAAGAGAGTAACACAGGTGGATAAAAACTCGGGCCTATTCAGAATAACTTGGCACAGTTATTCTGAATAGGCCTGAATAGAATACAGTTCCAACAACACAACATGGTTTTCAGAATGTATCATTTGTTTCATACGGAGCATATTAATGAACATTTAGAATGTAAATACACTAGATTTAGTCACCAGGCTAATTTTCATCAGTTGTCCCAAGGAGTTAGGGATTCAGTATCTTGCTCAAGAACACTTCAACACGCTTTCACAGGGAACCGGGGATCGAACCACCAATCTTCCAATTACTAGATGACTACCATACCTGCTGAGCCATGCTGCCCCCAAATCAAGCGCTAAGTAGTGTCACATTACAACGGGGCTATTCATTTAAAGCTGCACCCACTGAGGCATTATTTGTCAGCTGCCAAAACTCGATATAACGTTTACTATTTGTGTTTGAATAGGTGGCTAGTTTTCTGAAGTGATTCTGTAATTTACCATAGTTAACTTACATATGTGAGAAGGTTCCAAGGGCCAAAAATGCACAAGGCCTCTGCTCAACCAAGCCAAACATGTATGAATGGGGGGGGGTGCACTATGTATCACACATTCCTCAATGCAGCCAGACATTTCTGTTGTAAAATGTGAATGAATGTCAGTGTATGCAGGCCTGTTTGCTTGTGCTTTCCGTCTGTTGACACCCAGTGTTTTCACAGGTCTGGATAACTATCATTGGCTATGTCAGGGAAAATATTCTTGAAAGACTGCTATCTTCATTATCAATGCTGACTTGTATGTCTGCAAACACAGACACACACACACACACACACACACACACACACACACACAGGCAATTGTATCGGATTTCATTTTGTTGTGAGATGAGTCGGGGTAAGAGAAAGGCCCGAGTCTATCCTCCAGTGGGGGTAGGGAATGAAAAACAACCGATAACTGACCAAATATATGTGGTTCATATTCAACCAATCAGATATTATGGTGGCTATTGTGACCCAGCGGTAGGTAGAGTGTGTGCCTTGATGTTGGGCATAGCGGGTTCAGTCCCATCGTGGGGCATCGGGAAAAGGGCATATGGCCTTAACCCCTCAAACACACACACGTTTGGTACATGTGAGGCATACGTTGTTGAAGTGCTTCGAGTGGTCGCCTGACTAGAAAAGCTCTATATAGAGATGAGTCCATTTACTCTCATCTGTAGCTGAAAACAAGGGACTGTTTTCTGTTGTGTAGGTTCGCTTGAGTTTATTCGGTTTGGTACCCGCTTGGGATTCAGACGGTAATTAGTCAAAATCAGTATGCAACTCAATAAGTAAGCTGCGGGGGCAAGAGAGGGATTCTTTCTTTCTGAAATCTCCAGCAGAAAACAAGAAAACGGTTGAGTCAGACCTGGTGATAAGCCATGAATACTTCAGTGTGAGTGGACCAACGACAGGCTCATGTGCTTGTGCATGGTGTTTAACATCCATTCATCACCTATGTTGTGTGTGAGAGAGGGGAAGGGGTTTACAGATATGATTCAGTGTTTTCTGTTGAATCAGTAACGGTGCTGTGTTTTCCAGTCCCCCCCCCCATTTCCACAATTTATCTCCACCTGTTCTAGCATTACTTTTTCACGGTTTCATTTTTGCTTTTGTTTTTCCTCATCTTTTCCGGAATCTCTTGTTCAGGGATTGTGACAATGACACTCTGCCTCTTTCCTTTTCAGGATCTTCACTTTGATTCTGCAGCAGATGTATTGTTTACATCCTGTAGCATCTTTTTTGTTGGTTTCACAGTCTTTTCCTTCTTGAAGCTCCCTCTGAGATCCCCTCTTGTTTAGTGTCACACTGGTGTTCTCTGTCTCTTGCCCATGAGCCGGTGCCAAGAGCTGGTCTCTATTGTGCTGCTGCTATTGTGATGACAGGGTGATGAGTGGGAAATGGGCCTTAAGCTCTGGGTGTTGATAATGAATCAATAAGTTTTGTTCTTTCCCCTTTGGTGTGTGGTGACCCAAGAATAGTGAACTGGGAGCAACAGCTGACTGTTAAGTCAGGTTGGGCAGCTTTCACCTGGATGGTTGTCATAGTGTGGTGTAAGCGGAAGGCGCCGACTTTTGGCCCTTGACCCTGACAAGGGATTGGTGGAAAGAACCATCTGTTGGTTGAATTATGTGACCTCACAGTGCCAGTAGAGTTCTCGAATTGTCAATAATGCTTCGCTCTTTTGAGTACATTACAAAATGACATTGTTCTTTTGAGAGAGCATACTTTATGCAATGGCTGTTTCTGATATAAATACATAATCACCATTATGCTGTAGTCATCATCAGGTCAATCTGTAGAGGGGGGGCATAGTAGAACATGCATTTCGAGAGCGGATGAGCTTTAGGCTGGGGGTTTGAACCCAACGCAAGGTATCAGGAAGGGCATCCAGCCTTAATCCTCCAAGCTCTATCTAAGTACGTGTCCAAATTCACAATATTGGGACTAGTTGTGACGTAAAAATGGACCTCTCTCCTCTCTACCTGTATGCATCACACTCCATCTACTGTGCATTGTGCTGTGGTTCAGAAAACACTCTTCAAATCATATCTGTTCTCAGAACTCGTGATATTTTCCCTCTATCTGAATAGAATTCACAACATCACATGTTATAAAAGATCTGTTCTTGTTGTGAATTTACACTGATTTCTGCAGTGCAGTAATGCACCACAAGGCAAAGCATTCTCTGGCACGTTCTGATGAAGTGCAACAATGAAATGATAGTGTAAACGCACTTGATTAAAGTAGAGATGCTAAGAAGTCTCATGTTCTTGTATAATCCAGAGAACAGACAGAATAGGACAGCCGATCAACCAGGGAGCCGGAGAGCTCAGCTAAAGTACCAACAAAGTTTACATCTCCCCTCCATGAATCTACCATGGCACTGTACACAATCTGTACCCGTTTTCCCATCACGTAATGCCTCGAGCTGAAAATGAAAAAATGACTTCAAGATGTTGAATATTCTCCCTCCATGAAGGCTCTCTACTAGCTTCATTAATAACCTTCCAGACATAATACCGGTAATCTATGTAACTTCTTAGGTATGTTGTAAGAGGCTTGATAAGTTTTTGAAAAAAACGGAGAAGAAGCTTCAGTGAAGCCACCCACTAGGGCCGAAACCCTGCTAGGAACCCAGGGAAAGCCAAGCAAACCCCAATGCTGCTTTACTCCCGTTGGCTGTACAAGGGTGATGTGACCTTTGTTCCGTTGAAAGGTCATGATGATGTCTTCATGATAGTAGATCGAATCTACGTTTACATAGTTATATGGTGCTGTGCACATACACTGAGCCAAAACATTATGACCACTCACAGGTGAACCGATAACAGTGATAATCTCCAAACAAGGGCACATGTCAAGGTCTGGCTGGATTAGCCGTCAAATGAACAGTCAGTTGTCATAGTCAACATGTTTGATGCAGGAGTAAAGACCCGAATGATCTTGACAAGGGTCAAATTGTTATGGCCAGACGGCTGGGTCATAGCATCTCTGGAACGACTCCTGGTCAGTGGTCAGTAAATGTGAAGCATTTACCGAGCTACCTGGTAGGATACGAACCCTTAACACTCTCAGGCTTGCGCTCTACCCACTGAGCCACTATGATCTCAATCCAATTGAGCATCTGTGGGATGTGTTGAACTGACAAGTCCGATCCGCAGAAGTTCCACATTGGAACTTGAAGGACTTGAAGGATCTGCTAATCTTTTGGGTCCATATACTACAGGAGACTTTCAGGGGTCTTTATAGTCCCAGGGGGATTGATGCTGCTTTGTAGACACACGGAGGACCAACAGCATATTGGGTAGGTGATCATAATGTTTTGGCTCATTCAATGTTTGGGTTTGTATCCATGAGTGTGTAATTGTGCGCATGTGTGACATAGTAACATTAACAGTCCTGGTTTGTCCACAGGGGCCTATATTTTTGGGATTTGTGTGTAAGTTTGTGGTAACGGTCAGATGGGTTCTGTGTGCTGCTTTTGTATGCCGTTTGTGGAAGCTGACTATTTATGGGACCTCATGGGTGTTTTGGTGAGACTTTGGTTGGTTGGTGTAAATTTGCAAGTCGGATGACACCGGTCTATGTGTTTATATCTTCTTCTGTCTGTATGGTTGTGTGTGTTGTAGGAACCTGTTGGAGGTCCGAATAGTGGTGCCATAAGTAGCAGCTAAAAATAGAGACCATGAACTGCAACTATCAGAGTGGCTGATGTTTTACACACACGCACACACACAGGTCCATTTGTACATGTCATGATTAGTCCCCATGTCGTGGGCTTGAACCTGCAACATTTGGCTCCTCAGTTCCTGAAGCGCATGTTCTACCACTGAGCTACCCCACATGCACGGACAGACAGAACATATCAGAAACTTTAGCGGTGATAATAGATTATTATGTCAGAGACAACCAAGCCGGGTCTTACAAGGGTCAAATCTGTATGTGGTTATCAGACATCAGAGCCCCCTCTACGTCCAAAGGTTTTGTACTGGCTTGATTCCCAGTCACTTGTTCAACTTGGAAGGTCAACTTATTTGAATCGGAAATCTTTAACTGACCTAAAAAAATTACGATTGTTTTATAATTTTACTCAAACTTTTTCTATTTTTGCCCTTACTGTATAGTATGTTTAAGGAGTGTGAAAGTTATCTATGAACATATTAAAGTAAACTATGAACAATGAACTCAAGTCAAGTCCATTTTATTTGTAAAGCCCATTATCACAAATTACAAATGTGCCTCAGTGGGCCTTACGCTGACACAACATCCTGTCCTTAGACCCCCGCATCGATAAATTAGTAGGTATAAAACACATTCTGAAGAACACGGAATCAAGACTAATAGGACCTCGAATACATGCAAACAACACGAGACTTGTAAACACAGTAAAAACATACATTGAGACTTAATGTATATTTCACAATTAATGGTAAACCAATACCATATCAACATTAAACATTGTGATCCCTGAAGAGCGTTAGCTCAATTTTAATTTGTTAGATCTAAAACACACTTCCCAGGCCACATAGATACAGTTGCATTCCCTCGGGTTTGGCAGCAAAATCAAAACACAGGGCTTTAGGACAGAATAACATCTGAGTCAAACAGACCAAGGAGTAAGACGTCATGAATAAATTACTTGAAAATTTAGGCCTTGCAGACTTTAAAGCTGCATCGCCGACTGTTTTTCTTTCTTTGGCCATCCCTCAATATAACATCTTTAAAAAGCCTTTCATTCAAAGCATCTGAAGAAAAGCATTGTCTACCACATACAAAGGGGATTGTGGGAGTTGCTGGAGAAACAGCCTAGTGCTTAAGGTGTGACAATTTATCACTGCTTCTTTTACTCTCTCTTGAAAACCATATAGTGATCTGTAAAGGCATGATCTGTTGAGAAGGACACCTGCTGTGGCCTTTATGATCAAGAATGAGCACATGTATAGAGGAAAAGTGTCTGGTCCCTCTGACCCACCTCAGTTCACTTCTCAATGCCCACAGCACCATGATATTTAACCCATAATAAAACTATCACAACGTGGGTCTCGGTGTTGGAAATGCAGCACTGTGGGCACAAAGTACAGCAGTAATAGCATGCACCGTGATGTATAGAGGAGTGTACTTTGTCATTGCCCAAGCCAGAACTACATATGGAGCACGATAAATGGGCACAATACTCTAAAGTGTGCATTAATTTGCCAAAGTCACTGTGATCACGTCACTACTTGGTATACTTAACTGTATTATTGTACTCCCACATGACAAATAATGGGCGAGCACATCTGTGTCATCGCTTTTTCATTCTGCCCCTCTCTCTGTTCCCCTCACCCTCTTTCTCACACAGCAACTGCTTCAAGGTTTCTGTTGACAACCGCCTGCACCGCTTAGGGTTAGAGCCAACTGACATAGCATATACTGACGTAACTCTCATAACCTACATTATAAACACAGGTTTTAAATCATGCAGTGAGTCAGTGGTATGATTACGTACTACACAGGAAAACATGTACATGCATAGAGCAGGAACCAGATACACATACTTTAGCTTTACTCTCCCCAAGTCTCTCATAAGCTTTCTTAATTATTCTGTTTTCCCTTAGTTTCCATTCTGCATCCTGTTTTCCTCTTTCCATAGAACCTCTCATACTCAGCCTCCTCCCTTCCTCTATATCTGTCACAGCACACCCACATGTTGCCACGAGAGGTTGCATAAGCCGTCATATGAATATAGTGATGGACAGCCCTGACCTCTGCTCAGTGTGATTGGTCCAGAAACAGTGCATAAGCCCAGTGACCCTGGTGTTCGCATCTTCACACATAAACACAGCCCCAAATGGATTAAAATGGGGGGACAAAGCCCAAAACAGACACATACTGAGGTCATTTTAATCTGTTGGAGGTGATCAGCCTTGTTTTTCCTCTGTTCTTTCAGGGCTATAAATTCAGCAAACACAATCACATTCATAGTCACACTAACTAAATCTATCTCCTGGTTAGGTGCAAAGTGCAAGATGAGTCATTTTGGCTTGTCTGTCAGGCACTGTTAAAAATCAATGGATTTTATTTGAGCAACAGTGCATCTGCTCAAATCCTGAATACATGTAGACTGGGTGTATTTGACTCACAGTGGACTCAGATCTTGAGCAGATGTCACCAACAATACTTCACTGCAAGTTAAGAATTTGTTTTTGATTTGAACCCCTTGGTTAGTCGGTTTTAAAATTAAAGTCCACTAGGTCTATCTCTGGCTTGCATCTGAATACTGTGACAGTCCTAGCTTTTTCTGTGATTTGTTTTATTTATTAGTTAGAGTTCATTTAGATAGCAAATCAGCGAGTCTGTCTCAGAGCTGGTCAGCTGTATTTTGATATCACTGCCCGTGCTGACAGGTCACTTTAATCAGCTTTGACCAATTAGTATCTGGTGCTGAATCTCCAGGTGAGTGAACCTTCAGAAAACTGATCCGTGCCCAAGGGTTGTTTCCCTTTTGTATTCTGGACATGGGCATACAAAGATGGATGAGTTTAAATCCTTTGGGGTGAAGTTTTCAAAGTAACAGGGTATGCAGGAGAGAGGGGGAGAAGAGTAAAAGTGGTAATTTATAACAGAAGGATACCAGAAGGAGTGAAAGGGAAGGTTTACAAGATGGTAGTGTGGTCAGCTATGTAGTATGGTGTTGAGACAGTAGCACTGACAACAAGACAGGCAGTGGAGCTGAAAGTGGCAGAGGTGAAGATGCTCAGATTTACATTGGGAATGATGAAGAATGACAAGATAAGGAACCAGTATATTAGAGGAACAGCTCAGGTTGGATGATTTGGAGACAAAGCCAGAGAGACCAGACTGAGATGGTCTGGACATGTGTGGAGGAGAGATGGTGGTATACTGGGAGAAGGATGCTGAATATGGATCTGCCAGGCAAGAGGAGAAGAGGAAGACCAAAGAGGAGGTTTATGATGTGGTGAGGGAGGACATGCAGGTGGCTGGTGTGACAGAGGAAGATGTAGAGGACAGGAAGAGATGGAGATGATGACCTGCTGTGGTGACCCCTAACAGGAGCAGCCAAAGGTGGTAGTAATAGAAGTAGTAGATTCTAAAAATGGGCACATAAATAGACAAGAACTGAAGCATTTATGTGTCTTCCAGTCTCCTTCAATACACAGCTGAACAAATTGTCCAGGAATGCAGTAGTAGTATTACGACAGTTTCCTAATTTTCCATGGCTTGGGCTGAGACTGAACTGGCGGTGTGCCCATGCTATCTTTTCCAGACCATTTCAAGGAGAGCAGCCAATTTAGATGGCTGAATTTAGAAAGATTGTGTCTCTGACGTGGCCACATGTACATTGAAATTGGCTGCATTCTTTCAAGCACCGTGACTATACTTTGAAAGTGGAGTGCAATCACATAAAACTTTTGTTAAAAACAAATAACCTCACACTGCAAAAAATTGTGATTTCACCATGGACATTTCACTCAAACGAGTAATCTCAAAACGCTTCATGTAAACGAATGTGTCTCATTACCCTGGATCACTGAGCATGCTGAAACAATGATTCAGCTCATTCTAAAATCATAACCTTTTTGCTTCTTTTGAACGCATTTACATTTTAAAAAACATTAGCATGAAACTTCCTGCAAAATAAATAAAAATGATCTCAGACTTATCTTGTTCCAGCAAAAATAATGTATAAATAACTGGGTCACAGAGCTCAGGAGATAGGGAGGTTATCTAGTGATTGGAATATTGGTGATTCGATCCCTGTTTCTTCAGAAAGCATTTCAAAGTGTCCTTGAGCAAGGCACTGAATCCCTAACTGATTGGGACAACAGATGAAAATTAGACAGATGGCCAAATTTGGCATGTTTGCATTTCAAATGTTCATTAGTATGCACTGTCCCTATAAAGGGGTGTTATTATTGTAATTAACACAATATTTTTGGACATTTATTTCACTATTGAGCAGTGATTAGCCCGTCAGATAGGATAAGATGGAACTTCCACTCTAGTGGACCAAGCAGAGAGAAGCATCAAAGATCATCAGCTAGCAAAATAAAGACTGTAAATCCTCAAGATTTCAACTTAAGATGTGATAAATTAGCACCAGCCACCATTCTGGTCATTTCTGGCTGTACGTGTAACCAGCCATCTGGTTGCACTGCATTCTGAAAAGCTAGTGGGCTCAGACGCTAGTTTAATTGCATTGTTTATGCAGTACTTCATCAAGCAAAGCACAGACATACAAAAAGGTGTTTTTCACTATATTGTTCTCCAGCTTTATGAAAATAGGCTTTCTTGGTGCGAGTTGGTACTTTCCTTAAGGTCATCATCATTAACACCACATTCTTATATACTTTATTTCTTCTTGCAGGTCATGGAAAGAACCACAAAGATGCAGCGTCTGTGCGTGCCACACATCCCATCCCTGCAGCATGTGGAATCTACTACTTCGAGGTCAAAATTGTCAGCAAAGGGCGAGATGGGTAAGTGCACACTGGACTACTGGGTGTCAAATATCAGCCTTCTTTTCAGGATGCAGTGTTAATGTTTTTTCTCAAGCCTGGAAGGATAGAGAGTCAGACATGAGGTAGCCCTAAAGAAATGACCACTGGTTTTGAAGACACCCTGACATGGCATTTAAAGCCCAGCATACTTCCCCGATTTGATGTATATTTGAATGAAGCAGAACTATTGGGGGTATGTTTTGACTGACAGCCGATTGCAGTCAGGCATTTTTCGAAGAATAGGGTAGGTTGATGTTATTGGCCAGTTTCAGTTGAGTGGTAAAAGATAAATGGTAAATGGACTTTTCTGTATAGTGATTTTCTAGTCCATAGTGACCACTCAAAGCACTTTACATCATGTATCTTGTATTTAATTGAGCATGGGGAATTAAGGCCAGGTAGCCTTTTCCTGACACCCCACAGTGAGAACAAACCTATAATGCCTGACTTGGAGGTGCCTGCTCTACCACTGGGCCATCGCGGCCCCGTGTCTTCTCTCAATGTCACTCTCAATTCAAAGGATATCTTTGCTAGTGTTAACCTGCAAGCACAGGATGAGGTTACAAAAACGCTATTTATCAGCCAAAAATTATTCCTTCAAATACAAAGTTGAAAGGGGCGGCATGGCTCAGTGGGTAGAGCGGTCGTCTGGCGTCAGCCAAACTTACCACTCATAATCACTAACTCCACTTTGGCTGTTATAAGCTTTTCTTATAGAAAGTTGTTGCTTTGAAATAGTAGACAGATGATGATCAATCTGAATAAAACATACTCTTATCACGTGTGATCTAACTTCCTCTCGTCTTAGAAAGTGTGCAGACAAACAGCAGGACAGGTAGTCATGAGGTTACTTTTTTTTAAAGAACCAAGTGCAGCTTTTTACATCAATGTCACCATTCAATCCGCTGCACTATATTATAGCTTCAAGGTAATTCGCATCTGCAGTCCCTGCATGTATTACTTAACTGTGAGAGGAAAGTCACACAGACAAAGGGAGCACATGCAAACTCTACACATAAAAGACATGGTACGGGATTCAAATCAGGATTTGTTTTGCTGTGAGGCAACAGTGCTCACCACTATGCTGCATTTGATTGGTTGACCCCCACAAGACCTTCAAAGAGGCAGCTGAAAGGCAAAGTGCTACTACTGCCTCTTCATCACTGGTTTTCAGTTCACCCGCAGAGCGTTATCAGCACAGGATGAAACAATAGCTATTTTATTAGAATTTCCATTCTCCTTCTCTTACTTGCAACTTTAGCATTTGCATGACTTCTGTTAGCGGCCAGAGGGCATCTGTAAAACGACAAACCACTGACAGACTAGTCTTTCTTGCTTGAAACTTGCAATGTAAAGGACATATGACTGTTTGGACTTGTATTATATTTGGATCAAATTGTCTTTTACATGCTCAATTTTCCAGATAAGTCACAGAAAGTTGAATCAGTTAATCTGAATACAAAGTTCGAGAGAAAGATTCAAAAGGACTGGATAAGAATGTAACACCTTCATGTGTTGAGAGTAAAATAAATGATTTTCACAATTGTTCTTGTGAACGGTTTTGTTATGGGTATTTGTTCCTGCAAGAAGATGCTACCAAGTTAGTGTTTAAAATAATAGTTTATGTACGGGTTTCCGTTTTCTTATTTACATTTTCTGTTTTTATGTTGAGAAAATAGGACCAAGAGTTTGATTCCTGCTTGTTGTGCATTTTACAATTTGGCCTTCACAGTGCAACTAACTCCAGTAATAATGCAAAGATTTTGAAAATGCAATCAGCTGATGACAAAGCATTATAATTAAAGCTGACAATGATAAATAAATAAAGAGCTCCATCACCTTTCAGACTATTAATTCAGGCTAAAATTATTATTTTAAACTAATACTTGGCTGCTCCTGTTAGGGGTCATCAGAGTGGATGATATCCATATCCCATCTCTTCCTTTCACACCAGCCACCTGCATGTCTTCCTTCGCCACATCCATAAACCTCCACTTTAGTCTTCCTCTTCTCCTCTTGCCTGGCAGCTCCATATTCACCATTCTTCTCCCAGTATACCAGCATACATGTCCAAACCATCTCTCTTGACTCTTAGTTTTGTCTCCAAACCACCCAACCTGAGCCGTTCCTCTCATGTGCTTGTTCCTAATCTTGTCCTTCTTCATCACTCCCAATGTAAATCTGAGCATCTTCAGCTCTGCGACCTCCAGCTCCACCGACTGTCTTGTGGTCAGTGCTACTGTCTCCACACCATACAACATAGCTGGCCTCACTACCACTGTGTAAACCTTCCCTTTCACTCACAAAACGAGGTGAATCAGTTCAACTGGATCAGAAGTTTATGCAGTTGTGAATAAACCTCTGACCAACTGAAACGATTCACCTCTTTTTGTGATTCCCATACCTGGATTAATGAGTATGCATCAAGAGATCCCCTTTCACTCCTTCTGGTATCCTGCGGTTACAAATCACCACTTAAACTCTTCTCCACCCTGCCTGTGCTTTCTGCCACTGCATAACTTTGAACAGTTGGCCCCAAGTATTTAAACTTATCCACTATCCTCACCTCTCCTCCTTGCATCCTCATCATTCTGTGGTCCTCTCGTTCATGCGTAGATGTTAGGTCTTACTCCTAATGACTATCGTTCCTCTTCTCTCCAGTGCATACCTCCACCTCTTCAGGCTTTCCTCAACCTGCTCCTTTGAACTAGGGAAAATATTATATTCATGTTATATTGAAAGTTGTTGCTGTGTAAATTTTCACTATGATAACTATGATAACATTTTTGGCCATATCACCCAGCACTAATTTGAACCCCTTTTTCCCAGGCATACCGCTCCTTCTCATTTGACAACCTGATTATGATACCACTGATCCCAAATCCCCCGGCCATAAAAAGGAGCCAATGGCTCCTATAAGCAACATATTTTGGATCCAAATCAACTTTTCAGGAGCCAAAATAGTGATGTCATGTTACATTGTTAAAGGGCTGCATCACACACCGCCCTTTCTCTCCCCACTGCACAGCCAATTAAGCTCTGCCTCCCAAAGTCAATGTATTCTTTATACACACAATATGTGTAACTTTCAATATACTGTTGTCTTATTTCCATAAATACCTAACATTTTGAGTCTTCTCTTAATATCTTTAACTATGTAAAATAAGCAGTTTCATACTTATTCAGGCTCAGTTATCTCTCATCACCCCCATATCAGTGTTACCTGGCCAGCCAGTTTTTTTTATTTTGCTTGCAGACAATCAGCGCTTCACACTGGGCTCTGGGTCTGTCTGTCTTTTTTTTTCTTCCTTAAATGACTCAAACCGGTAACGAATCGCAAATGTCTTGTCCCACTTTGGCACAATAGGAGCGGTACATTCTCCCTTTTTCATAGCGTCAACACACGAACTCTTATAGCCAGCCAGCTGACTTCAACCTGGTTATCCTCAACAGTAAAAGACTGACTCGTTAGCCAAGGGCTACCGAGCTGCCATGAACGTTACAATACTGAATCGAGCTGGGATGACTCAAATGTCACCTCAGAACTTTCACTGGTCCCGAAATTGTCGTCATCTGATATAGAGGAGGCTTTAGACGATACAGACCATGATTTAGACTTTAATTAATTAAAAAATAACCTACTGAACTATCTCTCAACCCCTGTCTCTGTTCATCTGTACAGCCGACGCACAACCATCCTTGTAGGCATTTCGTTTCCTTGCTAGTTGGTTTATGTTAGCTAACCACGCAGTTACCTACGTCTAACTTCTACGTTCAAACTTCAATACACCAAGCTACACCAAACTGAACTAAACTCCGTACACTAAGTCAGCAATTCACGATTTTAACCTGAAAAACGTAACGTTAAACTATCTCCTGCCTGTGCCCCTGTTCATCGGTGGTCGACCACTATCACACAGTTGCAGACATTCAAACATGGTAAACGTGTAGGAGTTATCGCGATAGGACAGGTTGACGCAGACGCAATGGGAGATGAGAGTTTGGTGCGCAAACAGAACGTATCGCTATTTCTACTATGTCATTATTAGTTTATTTATTCATTCATTCACTGATCTATTTATTTATTACAGTTCATTTAAATATCACTAAGTTTTAATAAAGGGCTATACAAATAAAATTGACTTGACTATCGCAATAGGACTATTCACATGTATTTCCCATTCTGCAGTATGGTTTGACATGTTTTACTTCTTTGTAGGTACATGGGGATCGGTCTCTCCGCCCAGGGGGTCAACATGAACAGACTGCCTGGTGAGTTAAAAAAAAAAGGGGGGCCAAATTGAAGGCCACGATCTAACCATAGGATTGACTGGGGTGGCTGCATCTGAATGAGCTGTTATGTGTACAGTAGACAGGAAGAACTGGCTCTACACTTGTCATTCAACCTCAGGCATGCTCTAGTCAAAACATGCTGTTTAACTCATAAATCTATACATGGAGAAGAACAACTCGATTCGTTTATAGACACAGTCAAGCACCTGGAAACACATGCTATGAAAACACATAACCGTGCCACACCCATTCACCCGGGCAAGCTTGCAGGATCCAAATATAAACCACCGGAACAAAACTGCCATGCTCTTGGACACAGACAGACAATGTTATCACGGCTTTGATTTTTT
The DNA here is from genome assembly GCA_900302585.1 of Regalecus glesne. Lineage (NCBI taxonomy): Eukaryota > Metazoa > Chordata > Actinopteri > Lampriformes > Regalecidae > Regalecus > Regalecus glesne. The sequence continues at coordinate 17,605 of OMLC01102585.1, read as the reverse complement.
TTTTTAAGCTAAGCATCCCATTTCCGGGTTCCTACACATCCTGGAAAATCTGGACTTTTAAGGTACTGTGTCACTTTTGGAAAATGCCTGGAATGATAAAACTAATCAGATCTCCTGGAAATATTGAAATCACCAGGTTAGGTTATAATATAATATTTCAGCTGCAGAGATGGAACATCGGTCTTTGAAACTGGGGCAGGGTCTTCAGTGACCCAGTTTGTTTAGAGACTGTCGAGACATTCACTGACAAGTTAGTACTGAATAATATGACCTGTTAGCAAAAGCCGTCATGTACCTCTAGACGAAGGTTATTTAAGATGTCTCCGAACAGTCCCGGAAAACGGATCCCTGCTAGAGAGCACGAACCCTGCTGTCTGCGGCATTAGTGAAGGTTTGCAGGACCTCTTACTCCCACCGGTGCTGGCTGTGTTGTCAGACCCACATCTTCCTCTCCACAGAGGCTGCAGTTGTATGGAGGAGGACAGTACGTTAGGTACAATGCATGCTGAGGTTGTTATCTCAGTCGGCTCTGTGTAAGCCTTGTGTGGACCCTAACATGACTCCACACAGAGCGGTTTGTTTTACACGTCACGATTAGTCCCCACGTTGTGGGGGTGGACACGGACTTAGATGGAGCTTGGGGAATTAAGGCTTGATGCCCGTCCTGACACTTCATGTTAGGTTCAAACCCACAACATCTGGCTCGTCAGTTCCAGAAGCACACGCTCTACCGCTGAGCTACTGCTGCTTTCCAAACATTGCATTTTGCTATGGAGTGTAAATACACCCGGTTGTGTTTTGATTAGCACATTCTGATGACGGAGGCTGCATTGAGGTGACAAGTAACCAGGCCATTATTGTGACAGGCTGGGAGGGAGATGGGCCAAAGCAGAT
>OMLC01102585.1:10000-11866 GCA_900302585.1 Regalecus glesne | reverse complement strand
GTTGACGATCATCATCATATCCGATGGACTGCAAGCAGACGTGTGTGTGTGGGTGTGTGTGTGTGTGTGTGTGTGTGTGTGTGTGTGTGTGTGTGTGTGTGTTTCTTCGTTGTGGACCGTTCCCCATGGCTGACCTCTATGTCTGATCCTGCCATGGAGGCGTGCCCATTTCATTAGCATGTTGGAGCAGTGAGCCTGGCTTTAGAGGCAATATCCCTGTCAGCAGATTAATCTAATACCTCACCACACACACACACACACACACAAGCATCTGAGTACACTAGAATGCACGTAGCCATGCCTGCAGGCATGCACAGAGACATGTGTGTGCACACACTCCTGCAGAGCCACACGTACAGGTGCAGTGAGTATGCACACAGACGAGGGAGGACTCCTGACTGGGTTAACTTACATGCAGACCCACGTGCAGCCGTCAGGACCAAGGCTAATACTCAGTTTGTCTCGTAAGCACACACACACACACACACACACACTCATACACAACCAGTGTCGCCGTCCACACACACGGCCTACTTTCGCTAACCCTGCTTTGCTTTTTGGCCACGCCAGACTGGCTCTGATTGAGTAGAAACCCTGACAGATTGGCTGCAAACAGAAGTTGTGCGCCTGCATGCGTTGTGAGTCCAATGAGGACAGTCCAGCAAGAGGTAGTTCTTCAAAACTCAAATCTCATTAGAAAACAACAGCGACGAATGGAGGCATGGTGAGATTGTGGTATCCATGTAGAATGAGTGTGCACTGACAGACACAGATCAACGGTAGGGTGTGGATTTGAGGAACTCCTGAGCTAGATGCCGCAGGTTCGATCCCACCACGGGATGTCAGGACGGGCATCTGACCTTAATCTGCCAAGCTCCGTCAAAGTCCATTGGGATATTGAAGGTTTCAGTTAGCACCCAGGGCTGGCTGAACAGTGAGCCTTGTAGCCTCTCGCTAGCCTCCGTATCTCGGAAGCATCGGCTTCGCGGTGCATACGCTGAGCCCTCACTCTTAGATTTAGGGCTGGCATTGCTCAGGAGGCACACGGGCTGTCTAGAAGTGGGAAGATTGGCGGTTTGCTGCCGAGTTCCTTCAGAAAGCACGCTGAAGTGTCTTCGAGCGAGACATTGAACCCACAACTGCTTTGGACAACAGATGAAAATTAGCCCGCTGGCTAATTATGGGATATTATATTCTAAATGCTCATTAATATGCACTGTCCCTATAAAATTATTATGATTGTTATGATTATCGTCCTCATCATCATAGGTCAGCAGGAGATCCGGTCCAGCTCCGTGATGCATGGGTCCTGAATGTGAGTTGTGAGCCAGAACTCATGCAGCATCTCCTGGTCTGCAGTGTGAACCCAGACTGGCTTCATGGCCTCCACACACTGGCTTTTCTCCCACCATCAGCACCACACAATACCCAGATCCCTCCTTTCCACAGAGCAGAAGGCTAAAACAAATCAAGTCCACATTGGCATGTGGAGCATTTAAGACGTCCAAGGCCACTTGTGGTGGTTGTTAAAGCTTCGATTCTAACGATTTGCATGCGGACAGGCATCCTCTGTGATGCGTTCTGCCGCTACTGCGTTTGAGGAAAGCCTTTATCTGTGAGGATCCACCCGCAGTCCCGTCGTAGATCCTTCGGGATCTGCTCATGTTCCCCAGGAGGAATGATGCAACAGTGGTTCACATCTCTGCCGGCATGGTGGCCGAGTGCAGAAGAAGGCAGGTGGCTTGAGGGAGAAGACAAGTGGTCCCGGGGGTCTTCGTCTCCCCTCCCCCTCTTACTTTATAGTTCAGCCATGCAGTAATGCCACCATTATCATTATGGAGATATGTGCTGCGGCCTGCGTTTGTT
>OMLC01102585.1:0-5000 GCA_900302585.1 Regalecus glesne | reverse complement strand
TCATGTGTTACTACTCTTCTCCTCCTTAGTGTGGTGTAATTGAATGCATTCCTGACTGTAAGTCCCGTGACCAGCTGGGCAGACAGACAGACTTTGGGATGTATGATTACTTTCGTAACCAGTATGGAGATGAATCTACCCTGGCTTTCCAGAAGGTCTGGAGACGAAACACTGGGGCATTCTCTTAAATCATAAAATACTGATTTGTGTCTGTGATATTTGTACATATTGAGTTCTGTTCTTTACATTGGATTAATACTTGTTATCTCTCTCTCTGTTTCCATAAAGGCACGATATAACTTCATCCGCAGTATGGCTGCCTACAGCCTTCTGCTGTTCTTGCTGCAAATCAAAGACAGGCACAATGGCAACATCATGCTGGACAGCATGGGACATCTTATCCACATAGGTATTGTGGACCATCATGTAAACATCCTTAACCTGCAAATCATTCATTCTTACATAGAAAAGATGCAAACAGAGGGGGTCTTTTCTACATAATAATCCCAGATAAGATAAGATATTCCTGTATTAGTCCGACAAGGTTATATATGCTGTACACATTTTAAATACCTGTTGAGTTGACACAAAGTAACAAACTGCTATCATGGTGACCATTTGTGTTCATATTTGACTGTATCTAGACTTTGGGTTCATGTTTGAAAGTTCCCCTGGAGGTAACCTGGGCTGGGAGCCAGATATTAAACTGACAGATGAGATGGTGATGATCATGGGGGGCAAGATGGAGGCGACACCCTTTAAATGGTTCATGGAGATGTGTGTCAGAGGATATTTGGCTGTGCGGTAAGCCATAGTGTAGATGTTTGTACACAGGCATGCATGTCAGATGCTTCTATAATTCTTCTTCTTCTTTGCACTTCTATAATAGCTACTGTAATATCCTTTTAACAAGCTTTCCACCGTGACCATGTTGACTGTTCCTGAAGGATCTGTCCCCTGTAAGAGTCTGGTGATGTAAAGTTCTAAGGCTTGTTTAAGGGGACATTTTATGGATTTTAAACTTGTAAATTGTAGTGGGGCGTCCCTATAATGTGCATAATACTTGCCAATGTTCACTGTTTTGTATTGTATTGACTACTACAGACTTCCTGAGGCACCACTAGGTAGCTTAAGAAATCAAAGAAATATCTTAATCCATCTGTCTGAGTTTGTTGTTTGCTCATGTCTGTCTGCAGCTGTCTAATTTTCTTCCCTCTTTTGCCACATGGTGATTCATAGACCTTACATGGATGCAGTAGTTTCCCTGGTCACTCTCATGTTGGACACTGGACTGCCATGCTTCAGGGGACAAACCATCAAACTTCTTAAGTAAGTGCTATTTCACTAGTTTACAACTCGGATCAGTTGACCATTCCATGTTGATTTGCCCTTGTACATGTTGCCTATCAAGCAGGGGATACAGAAGTAAAATCAAGATTTTCCCATTACAACATCTCATATGAGCTCAATTTTCCTCATTCTTTTGTTGTAAATCATGACATGTCCTGCTCTGCACCCATTTTCTATGTTCAAATCTAATCATTTATGTTTTTAAATAGTACTATAGATCTGTCAAAGGAACATGTGCATAGAGAGGGAGAGATTAAATGGATGCTTGCTTGGTTTTCAGAGGACGGTTTAACCCTCAAATGAGTGAGAAGGAGGCAGCAGGATTCATCATCAAAGTCATTCAAAGCTGTTTCCTCAGCAACAGGTAGGAGAGGACATTTTCACAATCCCTCCTTGAACTAGAATACCAACAAATCTTTACTCAGCTTGAAATTATTATACATGGGATAAATTTGCTTTGACAAGATGGAAGCTTTTATCCCAAATTCTCAGCCTATGCTAATATTTATGACCTTGTTTTTAACAGGAGCAAAACATATGACATGCTTCAGTATTACCAGAACCAAATCCCATACTAAAGACCTGTTCTCCTGCTCTTGGCTCCCACCTAACTACAGCGTCCAACACAGAGCTCTGTTCCGAAACACCAGATATGATCTGCCTATGCAAGCTTTGAGTCAGATCAAGGGTGGATACATGTAAATCTAGTTTAACAGTTAAGATTATATAGGTTAGTAATTTAATTCAGCATGATGAATTAACAGGGCCCTCCATGGCCTGTTTCTAGATAGGGTGCTCAAAGGAAGTTTTAGAGAATAAATCTATAATATAACATTTTCAGAATGACTTGTTCTGATTGTTAACCATGGTAAAAGTGAATAAAAGCATACAGAATCCAACGAAAATTGCTATAAAAGTGTCTTTTTAACATTAAAAGTCACTTGAAAAATTATTAGAATTATAATTTAAGATTTATATTTTACTATTATTAGTTTTGGATGCTGTTATTTGTAACATAACACGTGAGGAAGATGGCCAAGGAGTGAACCGTATTTAAACCATCTGTTAGAACAGGGTTCACTGTTTTCAACTTGGCTATACTATGCCGTCATTCACTGTTTTGCACTTTGTAGCTTACAGTATTTCTTTGCTTCACCTGCCGATAATCAAACCTTTAAAAAGCAAATCACGAGAAATGTCCCCTTATGGGGACTGATAAGGGAATTTATTATTATTATTATTATTATCAATAATGAAAATACTAATATCTCACATTATAGCCATTAGCAATAATCAATCCATTGATAAGTTTCACAATGGTTTATTTAATTCAACATATATACAATTGTAATATAGAGTTAATGTCATCCAGCTATGACAAGGTAAGTAGAATCACATTAGCATGTGTTGTTGTGCTGTGACTGAATATGGCTAAAAAGAAGAACAATTTCTATATGGGAAATATGTTAAAATGTGTCAGACGATTGACATAACTCCATACCTTCGTACTACTGCTTATCCTTACCCCTTAATACCAGCTACTAGATTAAAAACATTATCTGTGTTAGTGGAGATATAGCATGCAGCATGGACTCAGAATCCTTTGCTGCACTACAGTACAAACTGCATGTTTCAGTAAAAAAAGGATTTTTTTAAGTCTGTCTTATCCTATGTGAGAATACCAATGTAACCAAATGTCTGCAACCCTTTTTCTAGATCTTTAACTCTGTTTTTAAACATTTCACTTGTAGCAACAATCCTGAAGATCTACATGCAAACATTTTGGGGCAGCATTACTCAGTGGGTAGAGTGGTCACCTGGCAACCAGAAGGGTACAGGCTCAATCCCTGGTCCTGCAGAGAGTGTTTGAGGTGTCCTTGAGCAAGTCACTGAACCCCAAACTGCTCCCTGAGCACTATATGGTGGCAGCTCATTGCTCCCATACAATAGGATGGGTTAAAATGTAGAGAAACCCAAATTTCCCCTTGCGGGACTGATAAGGGAATTCCTCCATTTCATACATTTTTGGACTGTCATCCTGATGGATAACAGAACTTACTAAGAGCTCATGTCAGGTCTCCCCCCTTCCTCAAGTGAACTTGCCATAGATTTCTCTGTTATCAGCTAGCAGTTGACAGTAGGCCTCTGTTAGTTAACATGGCAAAGACGCTTTATAGCATTACCTTCAATTTGCTACAAACGAGCTTTTAGCATATATCTGGGAATTATAGGCTGAAGTTAAACATGATTTAAGGTCATACATTTTCAAAGCTTCAAAGTAAACATTATGGGAGTGGGGAAGCTTATGAGGTGGGGGGTCAACTACTAATCAGAAGATTTTTGGTTTAATTCCCGGTTCCTTCAGAAAGCGTTTCAAGGTGTCCTTGAGCAAGGCGGTGAACCCCTAACCCTTAACCACAACGGATGAAAATTAGCCTTGGCGGCTAAATCTGGCATACGTACATTTGACTCTAAATGTTCATTAATATGCACTGCCCCTAAAAATAAGTAAATAACATTTGTTGTTGTTGCAAATTTGCTGTGGCTAGCAGACAGAGAGAGCACACCAACCCTTAGAAAAGCCTTTACCAACTGGTAATATACAACTATTAGCAAAACCCCAGAGCCAACAATGCCAGACCCATGTGTTTAGATATGTGTGTAGAGATCCATTGAAAATGAATGGATCTCTGGAATTTTAAGTACTCCAACAGCACTGTGATCACAAGGGTGTACACAAACTAAACACAACAGATCTTTAGGATTGTAGCTCTAATGCTCATAGAGGTATCTCAGTTCTAAGATTGTACTTGAACCATCAGAATTTGGATCCCATTCGTTGCTGTTGCTGTTATTAATGATTATACCTGTGTGTTTTTTCCTATCCTGAGTACAAAAGCAACTGTTATGATACTTGAAGGCAAAAACTATTGTATGCGCTATACAATGAGTGTTGTGTCCAACTCATGAAGTCACTATAACACCATCCTCCACTGTCATGACTTTGTGTTGTACATTGGATAAATACGTGTGTGTAGGTAAAATAGTCAAGTGCTGGTTCTAACTTTTGGAAAGTATTTGGAAAAACCCATTGAATGGCATTTAAAGGGAAGGATCATTTAAGGAGCTGATACTATTGACATATAAAAGGTCAGTTTGTTTCCCTATGGTGACTGATTCTATTGATTCACAGCCTTTTAGAAATGTGTCACAACCCACAACAGCTACCACAGTAACCTGATAGATAGACTTTGTATGGTAGACAGTGTGAAGTATTGATCTTTCTGGTCTATTGTTCCGTGTGTAAATCTGTGTCTTGTTTTTCAGTATGTAGTCTCCTATCTTCTCTACCATGCACAAGGCAAGCTCAGTCTGTTCTTATTTGATGATGTGATGAAACATTAAATGTCTGGTAAAATTGGTCCATCTTACAGATTCTTATTTTAAGGTTATCATCACAGTATTAGAATATATTGGTCTAGTCGTGTGTGTGTGTGTGTGTGTGTGTGTGTGTGTGTGTGTGTGTGTGTGTGTGTGTGTGTGTGTGGGGGGGGGGGGGGAGAGAGGGGGGGGGGGGGGTGGGGGGGGGTGTGTGGGGTGGTGTGTGTGTGGGTGTGTGTATCGTGTGTGTGTGTGTGTGTGTGTGTGTC
>OMLC01102579.1:20075-31527 GCA_900302585.1 Regalecus glesne | reverse complement strand
TACACATACACACACATATATATATATATATATGAATATATGTGTACCTACATACACACGTATACACACACACACACACACACACACAGTCGGTTATAGTGCACATCTATGGCCTTTTCAGACATTATCTTTTTTCTCCTCTGCCTTCAGACCTAGACCGGTTAAGCACGGCCCTTTTTAAATAAGCCCCTTTAATCACTGGCGTGCAGAGATAAAACCTGACCCTGTGCTACCAGCCTGGCTTTGATGATTGGAGGAAATGGTGTTGACTTATAGCCTTATATGCTAGGCTAAAGGCTAGCTGCCATAAAGATGCTTTGTAGTGGTGGGGCATGGGCAAATAGCCTAGCCATGGCAGCTGGGACAAGGTCTGTTTTTTATCGCAAAATATGAGATGGTGCGCTGACTGAAGGAAGCCTTAACTGCCTTGAACTTGAGCAAGATTGGTAGCACACTGGGAGTCATACATCGGAGGGGTGACCAGAGAGGGCAGAGCATGACAGGCCATTGCCGATTATAGGTGAGAGAAGTGTAGAGCTGATTTATTAGTGGCTGTTAGCTGGTTAAATGAGGCTAAGTGAGTTGGCCACCTTCAAGGAGGAGAGATGGAGGAGATTAACCTACATAAAGAGCAATGGACGGAGAAGATCTGTGTGCAGTGATAGGTGTCCGGAGCAGCCGACTCCCAAGCAACCATATTGACGGAACCCATTTTTTCATCCTCTCCCTTGTCTCACTTAACCTCCCTTCCCCTGCTTGTTAAACCCTTCTTTCAGAAGGGCCATCTCCCTCTATAAAGATATGTCTTTATTCTTGATATGCTAAACTCATGTGTGTTTAGAACAAAAAAGCAGGTGCTCACTCTAGAACATATATGAAACAGCAAGTCAGTGTTCATTAGTGTTCCTGAGAGTGTTGAGTAGTTTCTTTTCCTCTCCGCCCATGGGCTCACCACAGTCACATGACACACTGATGCACAAAACACCAGATATATCAGGCTTGTGTACCACCAAATCCATGAATTTCCAAGAAGTCCACTTAAAGAAAACAACAACCCGGTGTTTGCTCATGCTTAGTTTACAGTTTAAAGAGGCCATACCACACTTTATATTTTCCCTTCCTCTATTGTATCATGTAGTTAGGAGGTGGATGTAAAATCTCTGCAGAGATGCAGAGCTCAAAGTCCACGCCGAAGGGAGTTCTTCTCTCTGACTGCCTGAAACACCTCTTTTGTAGTCTAATATTTTCTGTGGTTACTTATCTAAGTCACTGTGTAACACATTTTCATAATAGCCGCCTAGCGGCTACTTTGGCCCATCCTCAAGCATGGCTAGATGGAGTGGAGGCTGGGAAGAAATGTAGTTGGTGTGTATCGTGATGTCTAGAATATGCTAGTTTCTTCAGTATGAAGGCAAATTCCCATTTTATGGACCCCTCCAAAGCAGATGGAAGGAAGAATCAGTGGCTAACATTTCTTTTGCTTAAGTCATTCAGGGAACTTAACAGTGATTTGCACAAAAAACATTACATCCGAGCACCGAGCAGTTGGATAGGCACCTTTATTTCTGCTCAAAATCATGACATTATTTTCCCAACTATGGAGGAAAAATGTCACCATCTCCTCAACACATTGCCCAATAGCTTGCAAGTTAGAAACAATCCAGGTAACTCTTATAACTTGCTAACAGAGCACAATGGGGTAGGGTGAGGAAAGAGAAGAAGAAGAAGGGACTTGATAGAGCCCCAGAAATTTAAATCATTCATCTGGGGACAAAGTGTAGTGGGAGAAATGATTCATCACTCTTCTATGTGACTCTGTTAGCTTCAGCAGACTGCAGGAAACCCCCAACCCTATAAACAGCGTAGTCACATAACGACTGAAACCAGCAATCAGTTTCATATGGGTATTAGCATGAAAATTAGTGTTACAGTGGCCACATACATTTGCATATTAAACCACTCACCGGTTTCAGTCACATGGATGAGATGGTTTTGTGTCTTATTTTACGTATAAACGGACTCAGGTCATTTTTTTTAATTGACTTTTCCCAATTAAGAGTACATGATAACAGCTCGCCCGTAACCCATGTTACAAATAGAGTACAGAAACAGGGGAGTCCAAACATGCTTTGAACCTACTGTCTATTGGATCATTTTTCCAAAGTCCAAGAAAGGAGAATGTAGAGAAAAGCCTATTAAGATGGAGCTTACATTCAGTAAGTTAAAAACATATTTTATTACAGAAAAAGTATACACATGTAAAAGAACTAGTTTGACATTTGACTGTAACAAAAACGTCTTTTAGCATAGTTAATGTAAATTATATGCAAAAAGGAGGAATTTTCCACTTCTTTATCATTTAAAGACTGTAAACATCTCTTATCTTCAAGCTTTAGCGGCATCAGTCATAAATTACAGCAGAACATTCTATTAATGTAAACATCATACTTTGCAAAATATGTGAGTGACCTGATGAGGCATCTTTTTTGAGGACCCTCACCAAATATATACATATGGGAACTGGAAAAAAAAATCCCCATCCCATAGGACAGTTTGAGACGCACTCAGAGGAAGATGTCAGTTCCAGTTATGTTTCAGTCAAGGGGTAGTTGGAACCCAATATAGTAGCCAGCAGTATCAAGAAACTGGTATATTCGGCCACCACCACACAATGCAAAGATGACTGACCCGTTTTTCAAGGTATCCCCAACACCAATTTAAAAAAGTGCAGTTATAAAAGGTACCTATAATGTCTGAAAGAGAGAAGACATCATTGCAGGAAATAATCATTATAATCACTGATCATACGTACGTGTACCATTATTACTTTTTGTACCTAATCAATTGATTCTACTCTCACATTTACCTATTTTATGCCTAATTCTGTTATGCATATTACTTTACATATATATTTTGCTTTTACTCGCGACGTATGTGCATGTATATACACTTCTTATATATTTTATTTAATCTTTCGTCCATGTTTTTGCAATGGAGTCTCCCAGCCTAAGATTTCCACATGATTGTACTTGTACAACCAGAGTGACAATAAACATCTTGAATCTATATGGCTTGTCAGCTGCAGCCTCTAGCTTGTTACTACGGGCGCACACACTCTAATCCTGAGATGCCACGCCCCCCTCTGTTTGTACATATAAGGCAATAAATTTGATTTGTTATAACACAGCTATGATAACAGGATGAAAAACACAAGGGCCAGTATAAGATAAATAAAGATATTTTTAAACTGAGAGTCATGCAAGGCCACTCTAGTGAAGCCCCAGAATCAAAGGATAGAGCAGGAAATGAGCATAAGAGGGTCACTTTAAATCAAGTTTTCGGTGATATCACTTGGTCTTTATGTCGGCATTCTACATGTTGGAGCAATATTGCTATCAAAGTTTTTATGACCGAGAGATGCAAAAGTGGAGTAGAAGGTTTTTCTGAGATACCAATGATAAGACTCATATGCTTTTAATCCACGTTCTCATCGTGCCTTTACTTCAAACGCCAGGATTTTTCCAGAGCCACAGATGGAAACAAAGAACAGAATGTCTGCTTACACCTTTTGACATGGCAATGCGTGTCCAAACTCTGATCTGTAATGGATGTCTGCTCTGCAAGATGCCTCTTTGGAAATGGTTGTAATCACAGCATTGTAAGATGGTGACGGACGTACTTTTACATCCCCCCCCCACCCCTCCGCTCCAGTTCAAGGATGCTCGTTCCCTCTTCACATAGTTGGCCTCTTTGACTCCTCTTTCAAGCCAACGTTCCTCCCTGTCAAGGATGTGCACATCCTCGTCCTTCTCTGAATGGTACACATGGCCATTGTAACTGTAATGAATGGTCACAGCAATTAGCATGTCAAACTGATCATTACTTTTTGTTGCTATGCTATTGTCTTGTTTATAAGGTTGGGGGTGCCTGAAGTCAGTTGAAGAGGTTACTTAGATGAACTGATACAACTTGCTGTGATGTCCTTACTTGGAATATCGAGCATCCATAAAGACATCTCCCTGGGGTGGAATAGCTCAGTGGGTAGAGCGGTCGTCTGGCAATCAGAAGGCTGAAGGTTCGATCCCCGGTCTTGCATACAGCATGTTGAGGTGTCCTTGAACAAGTCACTGAACTCCTAACTGCTCCCTGAGCACCATATGTTGGCAGCTCACTGCTCCTATACAATAGGATGGGTTAAAATGCAGAGAAATCCAAATTTCCCCTTGTGGGACTGATAAGGGAATCTATTTCTATTTCACTTGATGGAAATGTCATCCATGACGTGGTTGCTATATTCTTATTGTAACACCAGATGTTGTCCAGTGTCACCCTGAACCCAACGATCTACCATTTGCACGTTGGTTCTTTTTTCTCTCACACATTTGTTCCTCATGCGGTTAGCCTCACGCTGATCAAATGGGCTTCTTTGCTTCACCTAGTCATTTTCACTTTCATTTTCTTTCTCTCTCTCACACCCGCACACCATCTCTATCTCTTGCTGACTGTCACTCCATGAAAGATTTTTTCAAAGCGACATGTTCACATCATGGTTATAACGTAGCTCTAAACGGGTATTGTTCCACTGCAGGGATATGTTTGCATCCCGGGCTGGGCTTGTTGTATGTGTCTACACCTTCTAAGCATGCATCCTTTTTTCTATGCTTGTCTTAATGTGTGTATGTTCCCTCACCCTGCCCCACCCTGTATTGCAACATTTTCTCTATTTCCCCTCCTCATTGTTCAGCCCCTCTGGCAGGTAGGCTGGGGAGTGCAGAGCTAGAGCGTCCAGGAAGTCTCAGTCTCTCACAGGACCTTCAGCGGCTGAACCCAAAAGCTGAGACACAAACACAGGAAGTGCCACATTTCTCACACAGGCTGATATTGCTCACGCTGCTAACTTCTGATAAGCCAAGTAGGGTGACAGATGCTGAATTTTCTAACCACACGTATCTGTCGATCTCTCCTCATCTCACTCTGTGTCTGCTGGCCTGTGTGCTCCTGCGGTATCTGTGAAATGCAGCTTTAGATACCGTTCACTGCTGCTCATCACAACTTTAGTGGAGCCGAAGACGCCAAATAGATTACAGTTTTTGTGAAAGCACAGAGTGCTTGGATACGGCAGAGCTGCACAGTGTATCTTTATTTCTCCTCTTTTCACTTGCCTTTTTTCTCTTCACTCTTTCTCTTTTCTATGCTCTTTGTGTATGTATGCACATAGGGGGCCATGGTAGCTCAGTGGTACACTGCATGTTTTGGGAACTGACGAGCTGGAGGCAGCAGGTTTGAACTCACTATAGGGCATCAGAAGGGGCATCCGGCCCTTAATCCTTCAAGCTCCATCTAAGTCCATGTCCACCCTCACAATGTAGGGACAAATTGTGACATGTAAAATGGACCTCTCTGTGTGCATGTATACACATAAACACATGCACATAAACACACCCATAAGGGTAGTTCACACGTTTGCTTGCTGGTAGTCCATCAAATCTGATGATGTCATCCCTCCTCAGCATTGGTTAACACTATGCTCAGAGGTGGAGATCTATGCGATGAGGCTTTTAGTGTCACCGGGGGTCCATAGTCCTCAGTAGCATTGTCTTTGCCCTGACAGGTTGGTTCTGGTTTCAAGGGGTCATACTCAGGATGACCAGTCACCCATCGTGACTGCAGGAGGCTGCTGGAAACTCCCGACTATTAAAGAACCAGCTAATGTGTGCCGCCAAGCACGTTGCCTTCCTCTCAGGGTGTCCTCCCCTAGCCTTTGTCTCAGTAGACTTCCCACAATGCAGTGGAGCAATAGTTGGCAATGAACAGCCCCTGGGGACCACTGAAGCTCGGAGAAACCCTACCAAGTTAGCCTGAGACCACAAGGCTCCCAGTTACTATGTGTGGCCATGAGGAGGCCTGGCAGGGGTCTTGGTGAAGGAGGGCTGGGGTGGGCTGCTTCTTTGTTTACAAGGACTAGTCCGCAGCAATAAGCTGTAAGCAAGAGGTTAGAAAGCGGTCAAGCGGGAAGCAAACATGCATCTTCCCTCTACTACACCAGATGCATCACATCAGCCTGTGTGGGCTGTGTGTGCACACACAGCCCACATACTATATAGATATTTGGACACAGAACTTGGGCATACAGTCACCCATCATGTCCTCTGGCATATTTCATATTTAATAACCAGGTAGTGCAGCACTGCAGCTTCTAGGGGAATCGATGTCTCTTGCGTTTCTAGCAGGCTTCACACGCCACATGGCCTGATTGGAACTCAATATAAAGAACATAGTCTAGACATCTCATTGCTGTTTTGCTGTGGAACATGAATTCCAATCTTCTGTGGTTCTGATTTCTCAGCCGTAGCTCACACTAAAATTAGGAACATCTTTTTTTCTACTGTGTTAATGGTTTCATCGGGAGTTTTTATGAGCCTGTCTATCTCTCCAAAAAAACACACACACTCTTCTTCATCATGTCTATTCCTGTGTTGCTATGAGCAGTTAACCTTTCCAACCTGAAGTAGCCCAATATCATGTTCGCACCTCCTGTCTAGATTTGCCGTTGAGCCTGTTTTATTAGAGCCATTTATCTCTAGCTAGCATATCTAGCAGCTGAAAATGGAACAGCCACGGTCAAAGGTGGTTGGAGGCCACTGAACAGTAGAAAGGTCCCTAAAGAGCACTGGACTGCATGGAGGCCATATCCACTCATGTCTATTTGACTTGAACACACAAGTGCACACACACCAGCCATTATATAACCACGGGCAGCGGTGAAGCCCATGCGTCAGCATTGGGGCAAAAGTGGAGTTGGGACACGCTCCGTTTGTTCAGTTGCTTCCTACTGTGGCGTTGTCAAACAACCCTATGTCGGGAGATTTGAATACATCTAAAAAGGAATTTGACATATTGCGCATTGCATTTTCCTATCTTTTGGATTAAAGTCATATGCGTCCCTCCGCTGTCACGCTACAGCCCTGGTGTTGAGTAATCGTGGGTGGGCACGGGTCACATTAGCTGTGCTGTGCAAATCTGCTGTCTTGGCTGCATCTGTCTTATGGGTCCACAAACTCAAACAGAGTGTCTTGATGCCATGTGTGTCAAGGTAGTGTGTCAAAGCATTGTGATGATGTCAGCTCCTTCTGAAAGCATGTTGAAGTGTCTTGGATGAGTCGGTAGGATGAGTTAGAATTTGGTTATCCTGATTATGTTGCATGCTGTAAACTGTGTCTTATTCTGTGTACACATCATCCAGGATCTTTATCCCATCTTGGGAGAGAGATCCCTCCTCTATTGCTCTCCCTGAGGTGTATTCCTATTTTTTCTCCCTGTTAAAGGGTTTTTTAAGAGAGGTGTTCCTTATTTGATGTGAGGGTCTAAGGACAGGATGTTGTGTTAAAGTCAAGTCCACCGAGGGAAATTGTCAATTTGTGATAGTGGGCTGTACAAATAAAGTTGACTTGATAAGAGTGAAATGCTGAGGACATTTCATTATAAGAATACAATAACCAATTGAAGTGGGTTTCCTTTCTTTGCAGTCTTAAATTATCTTTTCCAAGAACATAACTTGATACCTCAGATATGTGCAGATAATAGAAAAAATCTCAAGAAGAAGCTTAATGTGTCATACATATACACAATGAATTATTTTCTGTCAATTTAACCCATCCTATTGTATAGAAGCAGTGAGCAGCTGCAGTGTCCAGGGAGCAGTTAGAGGTTCTGTTTCTTGCTCAAGAACACATCGACATGCTTTCCTCACAGGCTGCGGATTGAACTAGTAATCCTCCCGATTACTAGACAACAGCCCCGTTTCCTGAGCTATGCTGCCTGCCTCAGTCAGTCATTATTCTGCATTGCTAATTTGCACCCCACCCCTCTCATCTCTTTGAGTCTCTGCAGGAGAATCTGCACCCGCATGCTGTGTTTTTCCACCCTCGTGGTGCAGGCCCTCATCAATTCCGGTTAGACAAGCTTGCCAGGCCTCGATATCTCTTCACTTAAAGGGCTTCCTCTCCTGCGACATGCAGGAATGTCAGACATTTCACTTTTTCAGACTTCTCTGCCAGTACACTGGTAATGCAGTAGGGGTCAACGTGCTGAAGCCATGTTCTCAAATTCTCTATGAGACTCCATAGTTCATCCAGCACTGTGGAGGCAGTGTTCACACGTTTCATTGCAGCTATGGTAGATTGCTCTTCTTAGTTTTCTGACCTGGTTTCACCAGCATTGCTGGCTTTATAACAGAGGGCCTCACATTGGCAGAGGTCAAGGGAACTTAAGATGCTCAAAGTGTGTTGATAGGGACTGGTTGTAATGGCTACTGCGTACACAGGGGGGCAGCAGGGCTCCAGGTAACATCATGACTCAGAGCTGCTGGATTAAAAAAACACACCTTTCATTCATAGATGACTTTGTTTTATCATACATGTTCATTTTAGATACTCTATTCACTTAAAGCAGAGAAAGGTTTAATGGAGGGGATTCATTGAGTGTGAAATCAGAGCTTTACATTGCTCAAAGATGGCTTGCAGTCTCGCAGGATGCACTGAACTCTCTATGCTTGTTCCTGTTGAACATCACATAACGGACATGCAGTAAACCAGCAATACCAGTTCACTACCAAAAAGTGGCAGCCATTGAAGCTTTTAGCCTGCTTTTCTTATTGCTAAGGGTTTTTAATGTTTTGCATGGAGCTTATTTGTAGAGGGAGGTGGGGTTTAGGGTGAGCTCCAGAGCCAATCCAAATACCAGTCTAAGGAAAACATTTCAGACTAATATTTATTTTAATATTAACACCATAGTGTGTGGAAAGTTGTAAATTGTTACTGCTTTTTCCACATCAAATCCAGAAAAATATAAAGCATCAAATTTTCCAAGATGTCATTGCAGCGATTATTGCAGTTTTCAGATTTACAGGGTAAAAAAAAGGAGTCTCATTAGCATTTGAAGCTCGGTAGTAGAGCACACGCTTCAGAAAATGATGAGCCAGATGCTGAGGTTTGACCCCACTGTGGGGTGTCAGGAAAGGCATTTGGCCTTAGTCGCACAAGCTCCATCTAAGTCTGTGTCCACTTCCACAACAGGGGTACTAATCATGACACATAAAAATTGACCTCATTGAAGATGTAATTATTATTGTCAGAATGTCACTGCCCAATGGGCAGCATAGTTCAGCATTGCTACAGAGGTGGGGTGGTTTGATACCCACTTCCTTCAGAAAGTGTCGAAGTGTCCTTGAGCATGACACTGCACAGTAGTTTTCTTCTTAAATCCTTTTTAACATAGAATACCACTTTGTAATTCACATGAACAGTTGGAAGGACGCCGTGCAGATATTATGATGGTCGATGTTGGTAGATGGATTTTCAATGAAACGTTATACCGAAGTTGTCCTATAGTTGTCCCTCTCTCTTTGTGCACTACCTCTGATGAGCAGTAGATGGCAGTGCACCCAGACTTTTCTCAGCACTGTGCTACAAGAGTCTACCTCATCTTTACTACGAGTATCAGCTGGTATGTATTAGATACACAGACAATGAAAACAATTCAGTCTGTTTTTGCCAAAATGGCTACTTTAGTCTCATGGGGTTTTTCCTCGTTTGTTTCCAGGGCAATGATTGTTCCAGCTGAGCTCAGCATGACATTCTTGGAATGACAGAGGAATGATAGTTGTGTAGATTAGATTTCATTGTGATTCCTTGAATGATAAGCAGAATTCCAATTCAGTCATTTGAAATATAGAAAGTTAAAAGTAATTGTGCATGGAACTGTAGGAAAACTAAGCATAGGATTGTCTGGAGGGGTTGAAAAAATGTCAGCACTGGTTAAATCCTCTTTTTAAAACTTCTTAGGCATCCATCTACATGAGTTACAGTGAAGTGCTAAGAGACTGGGGCCAGACAGTATTATTGGAACTGCAGGACTCTTATCATGGGACTATCCTTATTTCTGTAGCGGTGTAACTTACTCTTACCCTCAGCTCGGTAACAGAGACAGACAGACAGGGAGGCTTGCAAAAGAAACGTATAGACTGACTAACGGATTGGCACAAATGGACAGGCAGAGGGGGAGGGATCTGCACAGGCACCTATAAAAGGTGAGTTATGTTGGTTTGGTCTCAGTATAGGTCAGGCTGTATGTTAAAGCTAAGTCACAGGCAGACAGACTGACTCCTGGCGTCAGTGTCTGCCTGCCTGGCTGTCTATAGGCCCTTTCATACTGCACCCCTGGCCTGGCCCCAACTTACATTCACTGCTTTAACTGTCTTTAGAGTGTGTCTGTATGTGTATAGGTATTTGTGTGTGTGTGTGCGTGTGCGTGTGTGTGTGTAAACAGCTTGATTTAGAGATGGCAAAGAACGAGAGCTGTTTTTTGAGTGTGCTTTGCAAGAAGCACACTGCATATGCAAATTAGGTCTGTGACCGTGCCAGGCGCTTCATAAGCTCAGTCTTATTTTTGGCATTGCAGTGGTCAATTTTTGCATGCATATGTGTGAGACTGAATGTTTTCTGTCAGTATCACCTCTGTGCTGTGGAACATAGCTGGCATATAACACCACTTCAATCCCTGAAGCTGGCCTCCCCTCTTTCAAAGTCACTTAAGCCTCTGGAGCTACAGAGGTAAATGTGTGTGTGTGTGTGTGTGTCTCAGTGCGTTAATGTGTTGCGGTCTAACAATAGGTGTACAGTATATTCCTGGAAAGCCTGTATTAGGGTTGGAGTAGGTAGGGCTATTTCACTGAAGCAGCATGATCGATGTCTCTTATTTTCTGGGAGTTTCTATTTCCCTCTGAGGCCATTAGCCCAAGCTCTATTGCTGGGAAAAGACTTGGACAGAGAGTTTTATGCTTTTTAGTGTTCAGAAGGGTACTTGTGGAAACCAATACTTTAAAAGAGATGAGATGCAAGACCCACTGTTCTCCAATCTCTGTCAGGACAAGAAGGAAGAAGGGGGAGGGGCACGGAGCCATGTGTGCAAGAGGAAAATCGTAGTGATGAGGATGAAGCCAAAATGGTTTCCAGGGAACTAGTTAGCTGTTGACTAAAGTCAGTAAAGTGCAGTCTTGGGGTGCCCTGTCCATGCACAATATACACCAGGAAGTGTAGTGAAGGCACGGGAGGGATGAATGTGAAGACATGAATAGAAATTAGAATCGCGAAAGTATCAAGACTGTTTGAATTGACCACGGTAGGGATAAATTAATGAATGTACTGGGACCAAAGGAATTAAAGACAATTAAGGTGGGAGGGGGAAATGAATGTAGGGAAGCAAATAACTTGATTGATTGTTCCTGAATTGGAGGGAGGTGGGGTGTTGTTTTCAACCGCAGTGCAATAAAGCACCAGCTAATTGTCTCGTAGTCTGCTTCCCCCTCTCACCATCCTCCCTTCCTCCCCTTTCAACCGCTGCTTTCCCTCCTATGGATGTCTTCCAAGTGCTCCTGTTTTTGCCCTCCACCTCA
>OMLC01102579.1:0-10134 GCA_900302585.1 Regalecus glesne | reverse complement strand
CTTGCTATGGGGGGGCGTAACAGAAAATAATTGAGAAGCACTGGTCTACTGTAATGGACGTATCTTGGAGCACGCTCAATAATCCAGGTGAGGATATCACAATACAGGTGAATGAATTCATCTGAATACGTGTTAGTGAAATGAACAAAGGGTGGTTTCATATGCAGGTGAGCCACTGTACATCTGTCATCATCCTACAATGCTGTGATTGAAGCTATTCCCCAATGCTCTGTGAATACTACTCATTACCACTGATGTCCAGTCTCTGTCTAACTTGCATATGAATTCCTCCTTTGTTTCAGTTGTTATGCAACTGTATTGTTTATAATGGTGGGGATGCTGCAGTCGGCTGAGACTAAAGGAGTCACCTGTATGAGTGATGTCACGTTTCTCTCTATAAAACGTGTCCAGATGAACCGATTCACCTGAATCGTGATGCAATGGGTGTAGTTGAAGATAAAAGCTTATGTAAGGTACACTACGGGTAGAGATGCATGCTGTTGACCGACTTGGCAGATGGTTATCCTCCCCATGATAGCAAATGCTTGGGGGTATCCAATAAAGCCTGGAATAATGAACCTAGAAGGCAAAGCTGGTGGACACCAGGATAAAAAACACACGTGTTACAGGCTAAGAAGAACTGAATTTTCCGTCATCTAGCTCACATTGGTACAATTCAGCTTCCTACCGCCATTTCCCCCAGTGGGACTAATAAAGGAATATCTTGTCTTATCTTCCATAATCTTTTACGAATTATGGAGAAAAAAAAGGTCATTTTATTCCTTTCTCAGCTTTGTGCTGTCGTGCTAAATGACGTAGACGGCGTGGTAGATGAAGGGTAAGACTTCGAATATTTGTGAAATGTGAACTTGGAAGAACGAGCAGTAAGTGGTGAAGATGCCAAGAGTAATTCCTGTGAAGTCATCGACGGGCCGCCCGGCCTCCCATCAGAAAACGGAGAGAAGTCGTGCAGGACTGTCAAATCATAAACCAAGGTGCACTTGTTGTGTTCCACTCTCCTGCAATTTCAAGGGAGAAAAACACTTGAGCTTTCACCATTTTCTGAATGGGATGAGTCATGAAAAGAAAGAACTCCAAAACAAGGGGATGCATATGATCAGCCACAGACACTTTGTACTGAGTGAGGGTCACGGAGTTCGCTTGGCACATGTCTGCGGTGAAGAGAGGACCTACCTTGAAAACGTTCCGACGATAGCTCCGAGGGCAACAAGACCAATGACGCCAACACCGAGAACAACCGTCAGGTCAGGAAATAGGCCAGCCTTGGATTCAAATGTGCCTTTTGGAGCCCAACTCTAAGAGAGCCGAACTTGACTTGTCTTCAGAGAGGCCTCACTTCACCACTCACTGCTCATCCCTCTGAGCTCTTCATCGCCCCCTGACCCTTGCTAGAGTTGGAAGAAAACTAGGCTGGGTTTTGATTGTTTAGCAGATGAATTTTGACCGTTTTCCTGATGATCTCTGAGTTGGAGGAGTCAACTGATGAAGTGCGTGACGAGGCACCATTAGATGAGGACGTGACTGTTTTTTTTTTTACCCTCCTGAGAAGATACAGGAGTGTCTCAAGGACGTCAAAGAGAAAAGAGGAGCTACACTTAAAGAGCTTTTCTCCTCTTGTCCACAGCCGAGGACTGAGGGGATTCTTAGCAAACAAGTGTTTGATTGGCTCAAGAAAGTTGAACTCGAGTTGGAAGGGAACTTTGGAATGAATCTTTTTTTCATAAATGGTTTACTGACTGTTAAATTAAAAGTTATGTTTGAGTATCAAGTCTTTCCCTTTGTCTCCGTCGCTCTCTCTTTTTCTCTCACTCCCTCCATCTTTCTTTTTCCTCCTCTGATTTCTTTGAAAGCTGAAATGCTGAACTTGATGTATTTCGATGTAAATAAAGGCTCTTCAGAAGCCAAGAAATCTCTCTCTCTCTTCTTCTCACACAAGCAGAGAATATGTAAATCTATTACAGACTTTGCAGATATCCGGTAACTACATATTAGCGCTTCATCAGGGTAATATTGGTATTCTCATAACAGGGAGCTACTTGTGAACCTCTGTCCTAACCTTGACACATGGTCCTGATCAGGTAACAGTTGCAAACAGGACTAACAGCATCACTTGACTCTTTTTTTTAATCCCCCTGTTCTGGTTTCCGCTTTGCTGCATGTAACACCGCAAATCTCCCCTTGTGGGACGGATAAAGGAATACCATGTCCTGTCTAGTCTTGTCTTAGACTTGCAGTGACTTGTGTCCTGCCACAATTGATCTTCAACACTTATCCAGATGATGATTTTATCTGTGTCGAGAAAACTGGACAATACATAGGAAACACTGTGGGCCTCACACATGCGTGCCATGTGACCCTGACACATGTCCACACCAGAACACCAGACCACATCCCAACTACCACATGCATTAGAGGAATGTGGCCCAACTTGTTGCACAAGGTTATTGTGTTTCTGTGTGTGGGAATATGTAATGTTGGGCATGTGTTTGTGTGTGTGTTTGTGTGTGTGTGTGTGTGTGTGTGTGTGTGTGTGTGTTTTCAGTGATTATTCCAGCTGTGCCAGCTCATAAAGTTATCAACCCCACACTCCCCAGCATTACACTGTTGATGGTTGGAATGGTAACTTGGCTCTCGACCAATATTTATTGCCGACAAATATTTGTGCTCTGTGTATGTATCTCTGTGTTGAGCGCAGGCACGCGTGTGTTTTCTATGCCGTAGAGTAAGCAGACCACTTGGAAAGCCCTGCAGCTCTCTGAGGCAGCATGAAAAAGAAGAATCAGAACCGTGGTCTCTGAAGAGAGAGGGAGATATGGAAAAGACGGAGCAGGCCCATGTTAACAGCAGCCACCAATGGTGCTGTGTCCTTACTGCTTCCTGAGCAGGGCAAATCCAGAAAAGAAGTGCTAGTGATCCTTCTGCCTAGTAACACTGCTATCATGAGACAATGAGGGGCCCGGTCATGACAAGTGATAAAGGCCTCTCATGGACCTCTCACAAGTCAATAGAACAATGATGAAGCTGGGGCGATGCTTCCTCTCACAGCTCTAGATTTATCTCTGAGTTCAAATCACTGGCTCAGTCCATCTTGATAAAATCTTGAGAAACCAAAATAGTAAAGTAATTCAAAGATTTTGATATTAGCTGGTTGGAATCTGGAGGAAGTAAGAGCTTTTCCACATAAGGATGGGTGTAGGTGGGCACTTTTCCTTACCATAGTGTCTGACTGTAAGATGTCGTTGAAAGCAAGTACATTTGATCAATATAACTCATATACTCAGTTGAATATATGATGCAAAATGTCCATCAAATGAAATGTAAAAAAAATAATTCTGATACCCTTGTTTCTTCAGACTCCAAACATCCCATCTAATTGTCCAGGCTTTGATGAGGGGTTTCGGCACATTGGAACATGTATAGAAACACTAGGAGTTTGCCAAGCCACGTTAACATAACATGCTGTCTACAAAGGCAGAGCTGGAAAAAAAACCAAGAAGTGAGGAATATTTAACAGCAGAGGTTTCTAAGATGTAGCATGAAGGGTTCCTTTCAGTCTCTGTACCTCTGCATTTCCAGTAGGTCAGAGCCTTGGAAATATTTGCCCAGTTGTGGTGCTTGAAAACTGGCAAACCAAGACCACCCGCTAAAGGGGGTTGTGTGGTTGAGCCTTGGATATCCTGTATGGTTGATTTTGCAAACCTAAACATAGGACAATATGATATAATCTCCTAAAAAAACAGGATGCATTTAAGCATATGGGCTGGTTTTGAAAAAAAGAATCAGTCGCAACCTGGGTAGACTCCCCATTTTGATTGGATTTATGGATAAGGATAGTATCCTGCAGGACTTGATATTTCCCCCCAAATTTTCTGCTGATTCTCTAAAATTTAATCTCGAAAGTGACTTTGGGTGCTCGGTCAGTTTAAGTCCTACAGAGGGGAAACAGTTCCTCATTAATCTAAAAAGCTTTTTTTTTCTGGAAGACTTCACTACAGTCAACCCCTAAAGGCCCGAGTTCACTCACCAATTCATGGTGCAGCTGGAAATCCTCCCAAAGCATTTATGTATTCTAGAATGGTGGGGATAGAGGCCGTTGGCTAGATAGACAAGAAGGTCTCCAACGTACAGAGCCATGGGGGATTTCAATACTGCCGCGCTTAATGCCTTTAATGTCTGAAGCCTCATAAGGCCAATTGTCAGGGGCTCCAGTGAAATGTTGAATAGCAGGAGGGACAATGGGTTCCCTTGGCGAAAGCCACAGACCGACTGCATCCTCATTTGTGAAGATGGAGGGTTTTGGATTGGTATATAGTATTTTGACCGTGGACTATATCTCATGCAGAAGGCGTGATCTGAAAGGGATTGGAGACAGCAAGGTTGTGACAAGGAAGGACGTTGCTAAGCAGCAATGGATGGTGGTCTGTAGTATGACTTCAGAGGTCAGAAAGAGAGAGAGAGAGTGAAGGCAGAGCCTAGGAGCAGATGGTGGAAGTTGAAGAAGGAAGACTGTTGTGTGGAGTTTAGGGAGGAGTTAAGACAGGCGCTGGGGTGGTAGTGGAGAGTTACCAGATGGCTGGACAACCACTGCAGATATAGTGAGGGGGACAGCTAGGAACATACTTGGTGTCTCAACTGGACTCAGGAAGGAAGCCAAGGAGAATTGGTGGTGGAATGATGAACTACAGCAGAGTATACAGAGGAATAGGATGGTAACGATGAAGTGGGATCGCCAGAGAGATAAATGGTGAGTTGTATGAAAGGTTGGAGACCAAGGAAGGAGAGAAGGACTTGTACTAATTGACTAGGCAGAGAGAGACGGTTGGATGGTGTGGAGATAGTAAATCAGGAAGTGCAGTGGATCAGCAAGGAGGAGGTGAGGGCAGTGAGAGGATGTTTGAGGAGTGGAGAAGAAGCACTCATACATTTACTTTCTAACCTGCTCTGCTTACACATCCATTCTGCTGCATTCATCACAGCACACCTCCCTCTCTTTGTTTTTCCCTGCCTTCTCATTCCTCATCTCTTCACCACCCACGCCCACACTGCAAGTCCTCCGCAATTAAAGGGCTATACGCGCTATACTATGCGTAACAGTAGTTCCATGAAATTCAGACTAAAATTTGGAGGTCGTCTTCTCTGAAAGTCACCTTATCTGCCATGATGGTAAGAAATGTGGATGGAAATTGTGAAAGATGTTCCCTAGCCCCTTGTGATTTGGCCCATATGTTCTGTTCGTGTTCCAAACTAACTGGCTCCTAGCATTCATTTTTAACACAATGTCAGATGTTTTGAGGTAGAGAGTCTGTCCGTCCCTTCACTTTGTAATCTTCGGACAGAATCACTACATTAGAACATTTACATTTATCACATTTATTTCTTTTACAACAGCTATCCAATCATCTAATTTACTTGCCACTAGAAAAATCATCATTCTTTAGAGATCCTCCCTGCCACCCTGTGTTAAAGAGTGGCTATGGGATATTTAGTTCCTACTTACACAGGACAAACTCAGGGGGAAAACTCAGTTTTCACTCAGGGGCTCCTCTGATAGGTTTCCTTCTCGCTGGAAGCCATTGATTGAATATGTTGATTACCCGCCTGAGATAAATGGAAACCTTATGGCTTCCCCACCACATACAAAGCCAGCTGTCATCCAGCCTCATTTAAAATAGCTCAGATGCTATTTATACAGTCTTTATCTTATTTATTGACTCCTTTATTTAATCTTATCTTTTTCAATAGATTTAGTTTGTTCATATTTGACCTACTGTAATGTGGTTGGATTCTGTCATGAGAAGGGGTCTCGGGGACGGGATAGGGGGCAGAGTCGGGCAGGATCTGGGTAAATGGGGTTTGGGGATGTTAAAATGTTAGAAATAATATTGCAGATTCTTTCAAATATAAGGCTCTGTTTGATTTGTTTTTCTTGGAGAAAAAAAAATCAAGAAAAATACCTCTGCCAGAGTCTCTGACTGAGGTAATAGGAAAAAGGACTGGAGGTTCCGAGCATCATATTATATAGGAGCAGCGAGCAGCTGCTCCTATATAATATGATTGGTTGAATGCCTAGAACGCATTTTGTTGTACGTCAGTTGTAGATTGTAAATGGTAACCGGACTCATTCTTAAATAGTACTTTTCTAAGTGCATCCCATTCACCTTAGCGTGGGACATTGGGGCCGGATCCCCTTTCCTGCCCGGTGGCAGGATCGAACCTGCGATGCCTGACTTGGAGCCGCACGCTCTTTCACTATGTGCAATGACAAAGGAAAAAGCAAATGAAATGGAAGATTAATGATAGGTCGATAGTTATGAAGGGGTCAGTAATAAAGTAGCAACATCCAGGAGAGGCCAGAGGCTTTTCAAAAGTTTTGCAGGTGAAGGGTCACGTGGGTGAGTTGTTGGTTTGGGGGCTGACACGAGCCAAGTCAAAGTTCAACCGAGATAGTGTCAGAAGCCGTGAAGGCAGGGACCATCAGTGATGTTGTGCAGATGATCTTTAGTAAGACAGGATTTGCAGGAGTAGCTGGACCAGATATAATTATGAACTATAAATGGCGACTGACTGTTATGGAACTTCCCGTGAAAGTAATATGTACAACCTGAAGCGGTATGAGAGGTCAGTTTTACATGTCACAATTAGTCCCCACGTTCTGGGGTTGGAGGCCGAAGTAGATGGAGCTTGTGGGATTAAGGCCAGATGACCTTCCTGATGCCCCGCGGTGGATTTGAACCTGCAGCCTCTGGCTCGTCAGTTCCCAAAGCATGCTCTGCCATTGAGCTACCACAGTCCCCCAAGTACATGCTGAAAGAATATTATACGGAAAAAGTCTTGAATTGATATTAACCTGTGAAATGCTGAAGAATATTCCTTCGAGAGCTATTGATTGGCTTTTGTTTCCCCAGCAGAGTTCTTTATTTAAAAATAATTTAAAAAAAAACTCATGGTTCTCTATGTAATTGCATGATTAACATATAGGGTGAATTGGTTATTATTATTATTATTATTATCATCATGATTATACTTTAATAATAATAATAATAATAATAATAATAATAATAACCTGCAATGATAAAGAGCTGAGGTCTCATACGGGGCAAATCTCAGACAATTCCCTGCTCTGACTGGCTCATTGGTCCCTGTAAAAATCATCTTGATACAGCAATCTGAGGACTTTTGTTCATCATTCTTTGTTCATCATTTGTTCATCATCTATCATTCAGTAATGTATTCGGTCTTAATTTAGCAAACTGTCAGTACAACTTTTACCCAATGTCAACTCCAGCTTGCATTCCTAACTTGAGAGTTAAAATGAAGGGAAGGCTTTAGGGCTAGGCACCTGCACTGGCTTTCATGAAAATAGAGCCCTTGAGGTTATATAAATGATTAGTTTCAAGTGATTATAACTGTGTGCGTAGTATCGGTGTCAAAATGTTCAAATAATTGACTCATAGAATTGTGTAATTAGGTTTTACACTGATTTGACGTGAGTATGCCGACGTACTGTGGATATCCTAAAGCTGCCCGAAGGCTGCAAGACACTTTCCACTTTCCGACATTTAACTACCACTAAACCCACTTAAGTACAACCCTTAATTACAGCTACTTCTCTACAACACTTGGGTGGCTGTATTAGTGAGGCTATCGTGGAATCCGGGGTCAGTTTCTGCACGTTTAGATTGGTTTAGGATCACTGAAAGACTCAATTCACTGGATTATTTTCCTCCCCTCTGTTTGTCTCTCCTTTACTCCGTCCCCAGCTTCTCTTCTCTTCGATGCCCTCATGTCTTGAGCCCACTAAGGAAAATTAAACTTGACGGAAATAATTGCTGTCATGTCTCAGACACATTTCCTGTAGTGAGTAGCAGGTCGGATTATAGGCAGCTTTTATTGTGTGTGTGTGTGTGTGTGTTGTGTATGTGTGTGTGTATGTGTGTGTGTGTGTGTGTGTCCAAGAGAGGGGGTCGTTGGAGCTCTAGTGGCTGAGGCTCATATTTGCAAATTCGACAAGAGGGCATTACTCAGAGTTGGTTACTCTTCCAGAACACACCCAGGGAAACACCTCCTTCAAAATGGCGCCGTGGAATCCAGTTGCTCTCATTATGGTTGAAATGAGTTGATTTCTCACACACGATCGATCGGAGGCGTTTTGGTGCCGTTCTCACTTTGAATTTGATTAGGAACAAGATTTTTTGCCTCCAACACTTTTGTGAATCGCAGCGGGGCTGCGTTTCTGAAAAGGCTCGTTCATGTGGGTAATTGATTCCGTGAGCACTGCTTTGGAAATCCTTTCAAAACGACGACATGGTAAAAATACCTCGTGAAGCACCGTTTAAAAAAAGACAAGAGGAACTCTTCTGCCGAGGACATATTTCTTGAACCCAAGGACTCGTCCTCATCACTGACGTAGCTGAATCATATTCACACTCCCACCTTCAAATGCACATCCGTCAGTATGTCAAAGTAACTTGTGAGAAGTATGAGTTTGATCATTCATATTTGACATGCAGGCTATATTTTATTCTTAGAATTTGGGGTCACTGAATTGTCATCCAAATAATAGTTCGCTAAGTTCTTGAAACTTTGACTCTTTTGTGATGAAAACCTTGTAGAAAGTTTAGCAAAGTGGCAATCAATAACCTCAGTGCTACTGTCAGATTAAGGACCGTGAAGTTCTTGCTTTATGAAGTGGG
This sequence comes from Regalecus glesne, assembly GCA_900302585.1. Classification (NCBI taxonomy): domain Eukaryota; kingdom Metazoa; phylum Chordata; class Actinopteri; order Lampriformes; family Regalecidae; genus Regalecus; species Regalecus glesne. The sequence goes on along the minus strand of OMLC01102579.1, from coordinate 1,420 downwards.
CTACGAGCCTGCCTCAGGATACTTATTCAGATCACAAAGGATCATTTATAGTTAATGAGAAATTGAAAATGCTCGAATTTTTCTTTTTGGATTTTATTTTTCAGCGGTGGTATCATAATGCAAGAGAACAAGCAATCCAGTATCGCTGAGTATTGGAACACTTTCTTGTCATTGTACACGTACAACAAAATTATGTTTCGTCGAAGCAATAGAAAAACGAAACCAAAACAGGATTAATAATAGATTAAAAAAATAAAGTGAATAAACAGGATAGAAGTTTTCGTCCTCTGTCTACATCATATACATGATCATTGGACTTGTTCTCATCAAGTGGTTTTCTAGTCTAACCACTCACAGCGCTTTACAATGAATGCCTCGTATTTACCGAGCAGTGCTGTGAGATATGAACCCACGACTGGCTCTACCCGCTGAGACACGAGGCACTCACAGAATACAAATTATAAAATGCCCCTTGGGATGTCAAATACCTCAGTTCCTAACAGCTAGGGGGAGTTGTGGGGCAGTGGAGACTACAGCCCTAGGGAAGAAGCTGTTGTTCAGATAGTTTAGACTTCGATGGCCCTATGCCGTTTATTCCCTGATGGCAAGGGGACAACAGACTGACCTGGGTCGATGACAAAGGACTTGCTCTCATATTGCGCTTTTCTAATCTAGCAATCCCTCACACACTTTATAACGAATGCCTCGTTCTTACCGACCGTCAGTGGTTAGCGCGCTCGCTTTGGGAACTGACGAACCCTAGTCAGCGGGGCCTCAGGGACGGCATTCGGCCCTAATGCCCCCAAGCTCCATCCACGTCCGTGTCCACCCCCACACGGCGGGGACTAATGGTGGCACGTGAAACAGACCTGTCTCGGTGTAACAGGTGGTCATTTGTCACAGGGGCACAAAACGAGCTGAGAGGATAGCCTAAATTAGGATAAGACCACATATAGCCTCAGGTAGTGAAGAGGATGTAGAGGAGGAACAGCTGGATGATGAGAGCTCATTATTTTACAGCCGTGTAGAGAAAATCCATTTTACATGTGTGCTTTAGCAGGGTTGTGAATTAGCATATGAGTAAACAAAAAAACCTTACTGATGTGTCTTCTGGAGCTCTCCAGGGACATATATCCTCAGGTTCTGCTTTTGATTTCTCCTCTACCTTGTTGTGTAATAATGAATTAACTTCAGGATATGCACATGCGTGCAAACATGAATCCAGTTTACACAAACAAACTCTCTCTCTCTCAAAAAGAGGTGAATCTGTTCTCTCTCTCTCTCTCTCTCTCTCTCTCTCTCTCTCTCTCTCTCTGTCTCTCTCTCTCTCTCTCTCTCTCTCTCTCTCTCTCTCTCTCTCTCTCTCTCTCTCTCTCTCTCTCTCTCTCTCTCTCTCTCTCTCTCTCTCTCTCTCTCTCTC
>OMLC01102578.1:7044-17682 GCA_900302585.1 Regalecus glesne | reverse complement strand
ATACCCATTCTGTGTGCTTTTCCAGCACAGCTCAGTTCTCTGGAAAGCATGGTTCAGGTCCTTTGCCAATGTGCAGCTGGAACTCTGGAGGCTAGCAGGGTTTCCACGGGGATGCTTGTGCCCTTTGTAGTCAGCTATGCACAGTTGCAGCTGAAGGTCACACAGTTTAGGTCATGTGGCAGGAAAAAAAAGGAGAAATAAGCCCATTACATGTTTATCAACACCAGAAAGAAAATAGACAGAGCTTTCAAAAAGCAATTACCCATGATACTCCAAAGTTGCATAATGGCGCTCATTTTTTATGGCAGTTTGGAGGCCAATGTTAAGAACCCCAAAGTGGGAGCAGTTTTGATCAGAGTCTGAAATGGATAAACGGGAGCGAGGCTGAAGGAAGAGATAAACAGTTCAAAACTTGAAGTAAATACATTTCAAAGGGATGGGGAGTCATGCGGGGAAATGAGAACCAGCGAGTGTAGATCATCGTACAGTGTGCTACAAGTATTAAAGTTTAATATCTGAAAAGTGGAGTTTTCCCATCTAAAGACATAAAGTGTTGCAGTAACGAGAGGTGACCTCTTTTGATTATTAAAATGAGTAGTAAAACATAGGATTTAAAGAAGAATTATGAATAGATACGTGCATGATTCTCAAATACATATATGCATTTGAGGTATATTTTCTTTTAATGTGGATGGATTGGCCCACTGCTTTTGCATTTAACATGTCCTTGATTTCTACCCACTTGCTTCCAGGTGTGGCCCCTTTGCTCTCTTAACCAAATTAATGCAGCATATCCTACATGTCACGGAGCGATGGAAAAAGCAAATTCACGTTGACTTGCATGTGCTTCTGTCTCGACGGAGGATGCATGAACATGATTAAATCACATTAGCTGCATAATTATTTCCCATGAAACAAGTCAAGACAGGAAATTACCATCTTGGGCGGTGTGCAAAGATGGACTAGCAGATCAAACTACTATAAGAATTCCTGTGCTCCAGAAGCCCTGTTATGATTATCATTATTATTATTATTATTATTGAGCCGATGGTAGCTCAGTGGTAGAGCGTGGGCTATCAGAACTGATAAGCCAGAGGCTGCGGGTTTGAACCCACCACAGGGTGTCAGCAACAGCATCCCTCTAGCTCCATCTATGTCTATGTCTCCCCCACAACCTTGGAACTAATCATAACATGTAAAACTGATTTCTTTCTCTAATTATTATTAATATTTTTATCATTATTTTTATTATTATTATTATTTTCTAATTCTCTTTAGAAATCTACCTCTCTATATAGGTCACTGCCTTGTCTGCCTGTCGATTACCATCTGTCTGTCGCTGTCATGGTCTGCTGCATGATTACATGCTATTCCCCCTCAGATGCACGAGCATGTTTCCACAGCAAATACACAGGCTCACACACACCTGTACTTAAACCCAAACACGTAAATGCCACACATAAGATTAAAACCCATTTCATGCATGCACGCTTTCTCCACCTCATTCTTTGTGCGGTTAAAAACAAAGAACTATGATTAATAGCTTTCTCCCTCCTGTAGCTGAGAAAGGGAAGATGCTGCATCTTGTTGCATAAGGTTGGAAACCTAGACCATCCTAAATGTTCTTGAGTTTTGGGGGGGGGTGTTTGGTTCTGAGTGTCTACCAAAATGGGCTCCATCCTTCCTCATGCAACCTTGACTATATTAGCACAGTGCAGCAATACACCGCTCGCATTTTCACAAACTGTCACAAGAACAACAAGCAGAAAGACACATCCATGTCTATCCATGGGTAGTGTGGAGCAACACTGTCAGTAAAGGAGATGGAGCATCCATCGGGTATCGCTCAACAAGACAAAACCACGAAGGACTTTTGCTGTTTGTAGATGAGAAATACCACAGAGGCTTGGTGTAGGGCCACGGTGGCTCAGCTGTAGAGGGCACACCTCCATGTCAGGCGTAGAAGGTTGGATCCCACCCCAGGGTGTCAGGAGAAGGGCGTCCGGACTAAATCCCTCATGCTTGGTGGATGTGAGGCTTACAATGTAAAGCACTTTGAGTGCTTGCTAGACTAGAAAAGTGCTGTATATTTTATTTGTGTGCGGCAGTGACACAAGAAACACTATTGACAGAGGTCCATTGTTTGGTGTCGGAATTGGTGCCCGGGGCCGGACACGGTTTTAGGGGAGCTTGGGAATCAAGGCCAGATACTCTGTGGTGGGTTTGAACCCGCAGCTTCTTGCTCATTAGTTCCCGAATTATGCACTCTGCCGTTGAGCTACCACGGCCCCCGATGAGAAATGCTAATATGAACATACTACCCCTGTCTCATTTACAATGAGGCACCGAGGTGTGGCAAACCATTGCCGAATGTAATCATCCCATGACTTGGAAATCAGTTCTGCAAGCTCTGTTCTGTTTGAGAGCCACATAAATCAAACAACAGTCCAAACAAATGTGATGCTTTGCTCCACATGTTGACAAAAAACAACAACACTGCACAGTCAAACTGGTTGTACAACTGATGTAAAACCACAGCTCTGTGACTCTTTACTCAGCCTCTGTCACATGCACACACACACACACACTCAAAACCAGCCCAAACTGCAACACAGCTCAGTCAGATGAATCTATTAGTGCTGCTGACAGATGATGGCTCTGTAAACTGTTGGATTTCCTCTATGGCAGAATTAAACACAAAACATTAGCTCTCAGATGTGGGAGGAGTAAAACAAGGAGGTTAATCATAATAGAAGAATCTGCTCAAACTTGGAGAACCATTCAAATGAATTAATTTTCTTTGGCATTTGCAGCTGTCTGGTAAATGGTGACTGATGTGAGACAATCCTGCCGAAAATCAATCGCTGCCATCACTACGTCTATAGTATTTGAAGCAGGACCCTCACCAATGCACTGATATATTTCAGCTGCTTAACAAAATTTGTTCAATGAATCCCCCTCACCGTGTACAGCAGACTCTACCGTCTTGTTTGTTTTTCAATTTTAAATCAGATTTGCACTTTGGGGGAAAAAAAAGTCCAGCTCGAGTCAGAGGGGTCTCAGAGGAGATCCTCCGACAAGATGCTTTTATGACTGTTATCACAGAAGACTTGAGACATCAATATATACTTGGCAGAGACACGGCTCAGCGCTGACATTTATCACACTCAATCAAGTATTTGGATGGGAAAGAAGCAAATATAGGAAAATGTCTATTCTTGGAGGTTTCATATCTTCTGCATCGTTCATCCTATACGAGCCCAAACGACGATTCCCCTGCTAAGAGTGTGAAAGAGTAATTTGTTTTTTTTATGATTTGCAATTTTAATAAGTTATTTTGGTAAAATTCCATTTTATTTTATCAGCAAGAGGAGAATCGGAGTTGCTCCGTAATGGTCGAAAAGTAAGGCGCAAAAAATGTTTCGTTATAAGGGATAAAACAGCTTCCACGTGGCTCATGATGGGACCGTGACATCACACAGCCATTCTGTTTGCTATGTACTTAGACAGAAAATATGCACTGAATGGGAGTGAAAAAGATTTCAATCCTAACTGGGGTGCCACAGTGGATTCTCGTTAATATGTAATTTTGCCGGATTACTGGATCTACAGGCAGCTTAGTTTGTTTGCCTAGAATAGGATGATCATCCATGACAAGCAGGTGTCTATGCCAGTCTCCAGCTTGCTACGGCATTAACTAGATCCTTACCAGGGAGCCAAGTGCAGCACATCAGACACTGGGGGAGAAAAGCCAAGTGACTGTTTGGCAATACACATTCACATCTTTCCGTGTTCAGTCACATCAGTTGTCAGTCTGTTACACATGTGAAGACATATGTGATTTTTTTAAGGCACTCATCTCTGATTTTAGAAGGACCTGCCCTTTACCAAAGGGTCAGTGGGTGCATGAGGCTTTCTGCATAGCAGCAGCCAATCTGCTGTTATCAATATTATGCTTCTCTGTATGTGTCAAAGGCAGCAGACATCGAGGATGGCTTACAGATAACAGAACAGGGTGAGAAGAGTGTGGCAGATGTAGTAAGGGTCTAGACTGAGGAGGACGCAGAGAAGAATAGAAAAGGCAAGAAAAGCAAGTGTCACGGTCTTTTGCACTTTGCTGGAATCCAGCTGAACACCAGCCGTTTCTCGCTGGGTTGATGTCTATTGAAGAGATAAGTCAAATCGAGTTCGTCTGTGCAGCTTCAGTCGCAAAGGGTTTCACATGCCCAAATTGAAAATATATAAAAGGCAGGGTGCTTTGAGTTCATGGGAGAACTGCTTGACCAGGGTCCCCTCTCCTGCTTCATTAAAGGGATATATTCCCACAAAGCCTGTATTTACTCTCAGTGTTAACCTTACATGACTGGGGCTGTGGTAGCTCACTGGGAGAGCTGGCACTTCAGGAACTGATGAGCCAGAGGTTGCAGATTTGAACCCATAGTGGGGTGCCAGGGAGGACCTTAATCCCCCAAGCTCCATTTAAGTCTGTGTCCATCCCCACAACATGGGGACTAATGGTGACATGTAAACCAGAACTCTCACTTTACATGCTTAAAACACCACATAAGGGATGCAGGAGCTTAGCAGTAGAGCGCCTAAGTCAGGAAATGACAAGCCAGGCGTCATGGGTTTGATCTCATCATAGTACATCAGGAAGAGCGTCCAGCCAAATCCCCCCCCTAAGCACCAGCATCTAGGTTCATGTCCACTTCCACTAGTGTAAAAAGGGACCTTCTGCTCGAAACAATACATAACCCAGTGTTCGCATGAACAATGTGTCCGACAGGCCACAATGTTACATATTTCACCCAGTTTTGAGCCATTATCAATATTTAATATCATTTCAAGTCTGTTGTGTATAGTAGAAAAAAGAAAAAAAGCTTCATGCTTTCCACTATCAGAGTTCAGGGAGCCTCTGAAGCCTCCCTGTCAAAACTCAAATGGATCTCTAGGGAGTACTATCATTCATCTCTCCCCAGTCAATAGCCAGCAGCACCATCCCTCTATTGATTATCAACTTTGAAGGGGAGGAAAAGGGGCTGACAGGCAGGTCTTTCGTCCCCTCCTTTGAAGGGGGATTGCCACCCAAAGACCCTATCACAATTAAATGTTATCACCTCAATGGGAGTTAATGTTCCAAACGGGCCCAGCTTTCATTTCAACCAATCAATGCAAAGAAGGGTGAAGGGATCCAAAGATCCACATTGTGCCAGATATGCCTCACTGCATCTCTCATGACTTCCAACTCTTTATTCCTCATGCTTGTCGTTACAGCAACCGTGCTCGTGTCTTGCTATCGCTCTGATAAACAAAATGCATGAACAGAAGATTTGTCTCTATTTGTCCATACAACATGTGAGTGTGCAGAAAATAGAATTTAAATTCAAATTCAAAATTGGTTTTCGGAGAACTCGGCGTTGGACAGAGTATGGGAGAATGAGTTACTGAACATCATCTGCAAACACAGCCCAATGGAAAAAGCTGACCCGCCAGGAAGGGTTTGAGGTGCAGAGTCAAAGGTTAAAGACAGCGCAGAAAGAAAGGTCAAAGGAAAGGTCAGAGCACTTGTTGCACTCTAACCCAATGAATTATTGCTCATCACTTTCAATTAGGTCTCCTTGAAGAAGCGGAAAGCCAAGCAGACAAGGTTAACGCCTGGAGCCATGGACTTCAGCCTGTTCTGTCAACTCTCATTACCTCCTGCAGTATGAATTTATTAACAAGCTACCGTAACATTTGTGGAAGGATATCGGCGTATTTGGATTCAAAGCACAGAAAATGTCCTATTTCACCAGTGGTATGTTGAATGTGATATCTTCAACAGGGACACCATCACAGTGCCAACACAAATGTGAATTTCAGGACTGGTAGAACAGTCAGTCCGCTCTACATGGACATCAGCAACCATCCGTCCATCCATCTGTTGTCAACTGCCAAACCCATGTCACGTCCTGAGGGAAGTGGAGGCCCTCTCAGCGCTCGTTGGGCGAAAGGATGGGAAACACCCTGAAGAGGTCACCAGTCCATCACAGGGAAGAGCAGTTAGAGGAGCAATGTCTTCCTTAAGGACACTTTGACATAGTTCTCTGCAGATGCCTGGATCAAACCTGGAACCTTCTGATCACTAGTCGACCACTCTACCCGCTGAGCCACGTCTCTCCAGACATCCGTGACCAGTGTTATTAGTTACCGATGAACATCAAGTTTCATTCACAAGGAAACACCATTGAATACACGCCCACCTCCAAACAATGAGTCTTGCAAATGAAATCCAATGTCACCCTGCGTTCATCAAGCAAGTGGCTGTACCTGTCCTCAGTGGGAGAGCAGTGTACAGAAAAAAGATCATAGACAGATGCAGAGTTACTCCGGCACTGCCTGGGAATTAATGAGGAGAGGAATTAAGAGGAAAACCCTTCCATCCATCTGGAGTGGTGGAGCCCAGCTCTTTCACAGATGTAGGTTGCCCTCCAACAGGTCTGAGGGGTACTGCAGACCTGTACTCAGTGAGTAATGGAGTCACTGGGGCTTTAATAATGTCCTGTTTTATGTATTCAGAAAAGTGCTGTGATAACAATATGGTTGATCCGTCATATGCACGGTGTATGAGACGATTTCACTGTCTGCATGGTAGGCATGTACACAAATGGAAAACTTGAAGGTTCGCTATCCAACGCACCCTTTAAATATGCCTGAAGGGAAACCAAGGGAAGCACAAATTTGAATTGATTTTTCCAATCAACATGATGAATGAGGGATGCCAAGCATTCATTCTTCAGTGCCAAGAACTTCACTCTGCAATATTGTTTTCTCCCCTTGTGTTTTGGGAGTGGATCAGGGGATTCCACTCAATATGTCCATGGATATAAAGTGAAGCTATGTTGTTATTGTACAGGTCAGGACACTTGCCATTTTCAGAGTACGCCACGTGCTGAAAATGTTGTTCCAATCTCTTTTCAGACGTATCTTGCAGAAATCAAATGATTGATATACTGTAGTTTCAAATCGGACGTAAGTTGCGGCGGGTGATGTACATTTTCACCTGAGACGATGGGTTGTGGGCTGTGTAGTCTCTCTTGTATTTTCCATTGAAAATTAAATTCGGAGCGTAAGACCTGAAAGAACAGGCGAAAGCAGCGGCATCGAATCTGCTCTAATCTAAATTCAGTCTTGACTTCAAGCAGGGAATGTAGTAGTAGCTTTATTGATTTTGACAAAAATCTCACAATTTCAAGACGGAGGGGATTTACTCCTTTGTTTCTTTGAGAGTTGCCGTAACAATAGTTTCAAATAAGCTTCTCTAGCTGAGCTGTTTCTCTCTTGCTTCAGCACACCCGTGCATGACACGTACAACAGTTCATATCCATAATTATAACTGCGGTATCAGATTGAAGCTCAACGGAGCAGGTCAACACGACTGAGGTCTCCTGTGCCGATGTGGGTCTAAAAATAATACTCAATGCGACAGCGTCCTCTCCATCCCCTGAGAGTCAAAAACAAAGACATCGTGACATAGGTCGCCTTTGTCCCAGATTTCATCACATTGGACGATCTAAACATTAGGGGGCTTCGCTCTCTTCTGATGACCCCCGAGAAAAAAAAGGGTTTCTTGATCATTTTATTGCTGCCACCCTATTGACTTGTGGCTGCTGCAGCCTTCCCATTGTTCAATCAGTTTAGCTATAGTACCACATGTATCTACCCTCTGGAGCTCGACTCTGCTGAGCTCCAGGTAGTGTTGGTAGAGTATCTACACCATCTTATCTGTTCAATTGTAGGTTTTGCCACTGCCACTGGTTTCTGAGCTGTCATGTCATGTCATCCTCAGAGGTCGGGTTGCAGATCTCCTTGTGCCTATCCCAGCGCTCATTGGCCCTAAGGCAGAGAAACACCCTGGGCAGGTGGTCAGTCCATCCCACTTTCTGAGTTACCAGACATAATGTAGTTCTAGGTCTACGATGACAAGGACATGGCTCAGCCTCAAGTTGTTGGCTCAGTGCTGCTTGGAGTTCTTACGGACACCATTAAGAAAAGTCAAGCTTATTTGTATAGCCCTCGCAGTTAACGTCAGAGATGAGATAAGACACAATACCCTTAGACCCCTGACTTGGATGAGGAAAGCCCCACACACACAAAAGGAAAAGACAGGCATAGGAAGGATCCTCTTTCAGGACAGACTGGTGTAATGGCCTTACCTCACAGGTAAGGCCGAAAGTTAGGTAGCAGATTTGGAATTCACAGCTTAATTGCAATGCTTAGTGATAATGAAAAAAATGGCTGCGGTAGCTGATGAGCCAGAGGCCGCTGGTTCAAATCCACCACGGGGCATCAGGAAGGGCTTTCGGCCTTAATCCCTAGCTCCTTCCAAATTCACGTCCATCCCCACAACATGGGCACTGAGCTTGACACGTGAATCGGACCTCTCAGTGATAGTGAAAAACTCATAACAGAACAGGCAGATAATGGGATGGTGTTGTGTGCTGAGGCATTTAAAGCAGCCCCCACCCCAAAGCACCACCACAACAGAGCACCGTCACCTCCAGCATCACCACGGAGAAAGAAGGCAGCTCTCTCCCACACACAGCACACACAGGGCTAGACACTCCACTGGCATACAGAGAGAAATGTAGTGCGACCTGTCACAAACAGGGAGAAACAGTCACGCAGCCAAACACAAAACAAACGTCTGACAAGAGTCTCCAGAGAGACAAGTGCTCAGGTCAATGGGGATGGATGATGCAGCACAGACGGCAGTCTCAAACCCCACATCAACACCACCGGCACAATCTCGCTCACAAAAAAAGGAAAGTGAGAGAGCGAGGGGGGAGGATGCACACAATAGGCTCATAGCAATCATGCAGACAAATAGATAGTGGGTTAGAGGGACTCAAAAGCTCTCAGGGAGGGGGGACTGGCGTATCAGCCAGACCAATTTCACACTGCTAATTCAAATAGCTAACCTGACATTGCACCAAGACCAACACCTAGAGCTTTGAGAGTGAAAGTGTTTTATTGCCACACAGGCAAGGCTGCTGGAATTCAATCTCTGCATTTAACCCATCCTGTTGTATGGCAGCAGTTAGCACAGCGGTAGCACAGCACCCAGAGAGCAGTTAGGGGCTTCAGTGTCTTGCTCAGGGACACATCAACACGCTCTCTACAGAGGCCGGTGTTCGAACCACCAATCTTGGATCTCTAGACGACGGCCCCTCCTCCTGAGCTATGCTAAGGTTAAGCATCATGAAAGCCAACCAGCTTTGATGAACCTGCAGGTCAAATCAAGAATGACCAGGATTTATTTTCCATTCTAGGTCTAATGGAAAGTTCAGGTTCATTCTCTGATGTCCATCTCAGGGACTTGCTGAGCTTTTTAAGCGGCGCCAGTTTGTGTATTGTCAGATTCCATATACTTTACCAGGAGGCCAGATCAGTATCTGAGAAATAGTGCACTATTGATTTTATGATTCCAGCTGGGCAAAGCAATCGAAGGGCGTTCTCTTGCCTTGTCAGATGTCAGGTAAACAGAGTACCTTTACTCACATGGTTTGTCTCTCCTTCTCAAGAGAGAATGTCACAGGGAATGATTATTTAACATTGATCAATTCTACTACCTGACACCATCATGAAGACAATTAACTCACTTTCCAGCCCTGCAAGGAGACATGGTTGGAAGATTAATTCCACAGATGGATGGCCTCAGCTTTGAGCGCTGGTTTGGGTGTTTAAACCTACATTCTGCGGTGCTGTGTGAAGCGTAGTGTGTCTCGGACTGTTGTCAAGTGGACTCCAGCCACCCTGATGTGGTAGCTCTCAACCTTCTCTGGGGAACCCTTTGTTTTACGACCCTCCATGATTTAATGGAGCTTTGTGTCAAATTATCCGACAAAATGTGCCCCACTTTCAGGCTACTTGTGCAGTATCATAGCGGGGGTTGCCACCGCCAGGGGCAAGCCAAGTACTGCGCCCCCTTAAATACCGTAAAGCATTATTTGTTTATTTGCCTTGTCATGTTGAAAAACCGTAGCACGTTTGAACACAGGGAGATTTTCCAAGTGAGGGGCTGGCTCCCCCATTTTTATTTATTATAATACTTCCTTTTTATTTTGAAATGTTGTGCCCCTACGAATTTTGCACCTAAGGCAGTCACCCCTGTGGCCCTGCCCTCGCTCTGCCACCACACTTATGTAAAGCCGTATCTACCTCTGCCAACCTCACTTTGCAGTCACTCGCAGGAGCTTTGACCAAAAACTCCAAGCAGCCAGTGATTTATCAATATAGGTTTAATCCTGAATAACCTGGTGATGGATCTGATCTTCTTACTCGCACACCTCTAGGCTTGGATGTTGTGTGCGCACATTCTAACAGTTTGCTTGATTTAGCGTAGGTGATGACACTGGAAAAGTAGAAAATTACAGTCCCCAGGCCTCCATCAGACTTTCAGTCTCTTTTACTTTATAATGGCAAAGAAATCTCTCCAAATGTGTCCAAGCAGTCTTATACCATTCTCTCCTAATACACCCTTCACCGAGCTTCATTGGGCACTCTCCTCCTCTAAGTAGCATCTTCACATAATCATCTTATGGTCTCAGCGTGTCCCATATAGCACTGTAGCATGTGCATGCAGAGTAGTCTGGGAGA
>OMLC01102577.1:16171-29407 GCA_900302585.1 Regalecus glesne | reverse complement strand
AACCAGTTAAAGGGGTCCCATGAAAGGACTGTACTGGGGCATAGGACTCCTCTAGGGCCTCAGCCCCATAGCTGTCCCCATACATCCTGTGATGGGGAGAGCCTTTGTTCCCATTGTTGTGTCTCAGGTCATGAACCTCATTCTATAAAAGAAAACTTAGTAAGCACATTAACCATTTACAATGGGTGAGAATTCTTGAGACTTTAAAGAAAAGATTAAGGTGTTTAAATTTAGAGTCAAAACTGCATAAAATATGGTGATGCACAGTGCAAATATAAATCTGAGGTTAACTGAAATTCAAATCTGACCTTTAGTGCTTCAACTTGCTGGCAGAGCATCTGGAGGAGGCTCTTCTGGTCCTCTACCCAATGGGGTGGTGTTTTAGGGGATATCTGGATTAAAGGGAATAAAGATAAGAAAAATTATCAATCATTCAAGATATATAGCAAGAATTTAGCAACAGATGTTAAAAAAAAAAAAAAAATTCATTCCCAATACAAAGAATTTGTGGGACCGTAAACAAAGCATACCAGGTGCCTTTTGGAAGGAGAAAGGATACTCTTGTTGGGGGATGGAGTAGAGAACTTGACATGAGAAACCGTGGGAGTGGTTTCTATCAGCTGTGCTGGGCTGGAGTGGGCTGATCCTCCTTGGCCTTCCACCTCATCCTCATTTATAGTCTCACCCCTATAACCGAGCTGCTGGTTCACTTCATATAAAAGATCTATCACTTCTTCCATGGTCACAGGAAGCTTGATAAGCAACCCCCCCAAAACACACACACACACACACACACACACACACACACACACACAGAGCAATGGTGATGAGAGTTCTGGAATTCTTCATAGTTGAAACAAATTTGAACATAATTTTCCAGAGACAAATGGTCTCATACTTGACAGTAAGGTATCCTAACAGGCAGCTATATTCGTTTAGAAAAACATGTAGGGAAGCTTCTTTATTGCATGCTGGTTTTAAATAATCAAAAGTGAGACATGCAACTTGTTTAGCTGTAATGCTTGGAGAAGTTTGAACGTTTCAAGCTTTGACATATTGGATTTACCTTTTTTATCTCATCTGCATTAGCATTATAGATCTTGGAAATGTAGATCCTGAACTTCCTAAGGAACATGATACATCTGTCCTGCGTCTCCTCGACTCCGTTTCCTGCCTCCTCTGATAGGCGCTGGTAAATCTGTGGAAAACATTTCTTTATATAAGCCAGTATGTCCATGAACGACATATCAATCGAAATTGAAGGTAAGACCAAGAACAACAAAACACACAATGTCTGATTTTCATAGATGGAGAGACTCTTATGAATTAATCAATACTTGTGTTGAGTAGAAACCATGTTCCAGATATACCCGATATATATATGGGGCGGCATAGCTCAGTGGGTAGAGCGGTTGCCTGGCAATCGGAACATTGCAGGTTCGATTCCCGGTCCTGCATACAGCATGTCGAGGTGTCCTTGAGCAAGACACTTAACCCCTAAATGCTCCCCGAGCGCCATATGTTGGCAGCTTACTGCTCCTATACAATAGGTTGGGTCAAAAATGCAGAGAACAAATTTCCCCTTGCGGGACTGATAAGGGAATCATTTAAAAAAAATTTTTTTTTTACCCGTGCCAGATGCCAGATGGATGACATGTTATTGATTGTTTCCAAAGTGGCAATGGCTTCCTCCGTCTTTCCCTCGATGTCTAGGAGAATAGCAAACGCTACCATGGCCTCTTCTTCATAGCACTTCACTGCAGAAAGCTGAACATGAACAATAGTAAAACCACGTAAATTTGAGTTCTTAACAGGTTAGATACTGACACTCCAATCAGCTGGTGGACATGTATCTCCAACGTCCCATACTGTATTATAATACCATACATTTTTAGAATGGATGACTCCAGTTGAAAGCAGCCCCTAGTTCTCAGGGCAAACATACCACTTCCTGACAAAAAAAATTTCACTTGTCAACATTCATAGGTCTTGACAAGAAACGATAAACAAAATGTTTAACCTGGATATCTTTTGAGGGGAAGTGTATGAAGAAAGGGTCAAGGGGTTCAGGGATACTGCGTCTGTTTTTAATCCTGTCCAGGAGAGGCAGGACCATCCTCCAGTAGTGGACACTTCGAGTAATGTATTCCTTCTGGTCATAGTATGATTTCAATCCAATGCCCTGAATGAACAAACAAATGCAGGAGAGAATTGGTCACTAATGAGTTTACAGAACTGATGACCATGACTCTGTGTATTGTAAAAGGACATAGAAAAATTTGGGCACCGCTGGTATTAATGTGTGTTAAAATTAATCTTGAAGTGGTCAAAAGAAAACCTGAAATCTATGTGAATATTAAAACAATCTTTCTCCTTTCAATGACCAGACCATGCAGGATGGATCCAGGCCTGGGATAACAATGGCCAACATTTGTGCCATGTCCTCACAGGGTACCAATGGAAATTATAAAATCTGCTGTGACAATCCCTGAAAAACAGGGTAAAAGCTGCACATTTTTTTAAATAATTAAAAAGGAAACACGCCTGTGCAAAAGTTTGTAAACCCATTTGAATTATTCTCTTCAACTTTTTAAAATAATTATTACTGAGGCCTGGATTAGTCAACTAGCAACTGAGAAGCAACAGGTAGAGGAAAGCATGGCAAGCTTGGACGTAATCCTTCAAAAACTTAAAGAGTTTCACCAAGAGAATAGTGAAAAATTGAATGAAACCAAGGAAGAAATGAATGTATCAACCCATATAGAACAGACTTAAGGTTAAATATCATCAGCTATACTATAACAACCCAGACTTTTTGGCTATCTGTTTGCTTTATTTTATCTGGTTCCGTTTCAAAAATTGTGTAATGCAAAATGATTTGTACCTGGTTATTTTCCACTCAAATGGAAAGAAAATATACGTGTAAAAAATTCTAGGGCTTATGTACAAGGGTCAGTTCAGATCTTCAAACCAAACATGCACTTCCAGGGAAGATGGATGAAGATTTGGCAACGCCCACCACAGCTCCCAGAATTGAACATTATTGAAAATAATGGGCAAAGAATATTTCTGTGCTAGTAGTGTTCTACCTGGAAAAATCCCTATAGCAAGATTTGAAAGACTCTTAACTGGCTATAGAAAACATTTTTAAGCTGTTATAGTTGCCTGAGGAGGTACAACTGACAAGTTTCCAAAGCTTTTACATTGCGTGTTTTCCCTCTTTTTTATTATATTGAAACTGTAAAAAGGTTGTTTTTTCATGTCACGACAAGTCTCCTCACATTGTAGGGGTGGACACTAACTTAAGATGGAATGTTTAAAAAAAGAAACAATCTTGCTTTAAAATTTTAAGACATGTTTCATGTTTAACTGTACTATTTAGGGGTCAGGTTAGGTTCTGTTCACTTAGATATTAATTGGATGAGGCAATTTCATCGGAGATGCTAAAATTTTGCACCCCACTAACAGAAAAGAAACACTTCACTTCAAAGCATCAATGAACAACAGAAATACAGAATCTATGTAACAATACATATCATTTTAGAGTTGCTATTTCCATTTCACTATTAAATATTGCAAGCAAAAAAAAGTATGAGTTTGATCATAAAATGTCAATTGTTCTTAATTTGCTTGCTCATGAGAACCATTTCAGGATGTAAGTCTTGTGCAATCAGATATGGGTAACCTACAAAGATGAATGTAAACACTGAAAAACATAAAACATATCAGACAATAAACAAACAAAAAGCAACACTGAATTGAGCATCAAGGCCTCCGTCCTCAGACAGCTTCTCTCTCGTTTGGAAGGCAACAGAGAAAGTCAGTTGTAAAAGGCATGCGTCTACAGTCTGACTAAGGTAAAATAAGCATGCCAGGGTTATTTCTCTTTGTCTCTATGCCTGTGCATACTTGTGTGTTTGTGTGTGTCTGTATACCGTCTGGCTGAGATGCTGAGCCCAGTGAATGGCCAGTGCTGGTTGCAGCCCATGCTTCTCTCCTGCTCTCAGGATGTTCAGTCCATACTGAACTATCATCCGCAGTTTGGCTGACATTCCAGGACTGCAATGACATCATGCACTTTAAACACATACTGAATGAAACAAAGACAAAAAATAATGAGTATTCTGTTTTGACAATGATTTGTTAATGAAGATGACAAGACAAGACATGAGATGATAACTTTGTAATAAGCTTGAGAAGCTATGAGGAATAAACCTGAATATGTAACTATTGAATGATTCATTTTATTCTATTTATTTAGCAGGCATGATGGCACTGCTGCCTCAAAGCAAAAAGGTCCTTTGTGTGGACTTTGCTTGTTGTCCCCATGACTATGTGAATTTCCACCACATGTTACAGTTCCTTCCCACCATCCAAAAAAAGATACGGGATATTCGACAAATTAGCTTGAAGTTATAATCTGCAGCAGCACATTGAACGGCGACTAAGTAAAAAGCTGCATATGGGCCTATAAAAAAATACATACAGTTGAACTCAAGAGGACTGAATTAGACATGTGTATGGGTATATTTATGGTGAAACGATGTAAATGCATAGGCAAAGGTACAAATTTATGTAGCGTAATGTTTGGGGACTGCAGTGGCTCAGAGGTAGAGCGTGCAACTCCAAGTTAGGTGCTATAGGTTCGATTTCATTGCACGGTTTCAGGAAAAGGACATACAGCCTAAATTCCCCATGCTCCATAAATGTGGGGACAGGCGATGGATTTAACCAACTTTTCCAAACATTTTCTGGCTATGGAGCTGAGGGCAATAGAGTGCTGGTCCTTTGGATTGGTTATGTTTTGCTGCTTGGGAGTTAATAATGGGCTATACAAATAAAATTGGTTTGAATTAAGATGGCAATAGATGTACTTTACCCCCCCTTCCCTTAGTTCAAGGATGGTCACCCCCCCTTCAAAGAACCTCTTTGACTCCCCATTCAAACCAGCATTCCTCCCCATCAAAAATGTCCATATTTGCACATCCTTGATAAGTATCTAGGTGAAAGGATTCAACATGTTTAGATTTTGACCAACACTGAAGCTCTAGCAGCTCAAGTCCCGAGATGGATTGGCAATCTGTCCAAGGTATTTATACATATAAATGTATTACCAGTATAAATAAATGTATACACACACACACACACACACAGCTCAAGAAAACAATAATATTTCATTTTTCTTTGAGCTGTGTCTGTCTCTCTTTGGCTTTTGTATCTTTCTTAACTCACAGAGCTTTTTTGTGGATTAGATTGGACACAGCATCCCACCATTCCCTCTGCTTATCTGTTGCAAGGAGACGAAGGAGAGGAAGGGGCAGGCAGCGTGGCTCATAAAGCTGCTGCTGAGTCAAACTGTGGATCTTGGCAGTCTCTTGGAGTTGGCTGTGGCTGCAGAATAGTACCCCACACACAAACACCTAAAGAGGACATACAAAGTAAACTGTAGTGCAAATTTTCACATAAATTGGTGATCCATTTGGAATTATCTAACACCGAAACAATCGGACTGCAAAAATCTGAAACAAAACATATCTGTTCCAAGTTGAATTCTAGATCTTAGACCAATCAGAGTACAATGCATCCCTATAACTGCATACTGGTAAAATAACCTAATATGAACCTGAAGACAAATGGAATTCCCGATGAGAACATCAGTAACGAAAGTGACATGTTGAAAACATATTTTAAAGTTCCAAAAGTAATTGAGGACAACCTACCATGTTTACAAATTAAAAAATATTTTGGTGTTTTCACCATTATACAGGAAAAATAATTCAGCCATATCAAAGTCAAGCTACCTCCAAATCAAGCAAGCAGATGGACTCTGGTGTGTTTGTGTCAAGCTTTGAGGTTTCAAGGGTGAGCCTGGGAAAAAGCTGCTTTAGCCAGTCTCGCAGGGGCACCTGCTGGGTTAGCAGGACCCACTGCAGTCCAAGCCAGCTGAGGTGCTGAAGGTCTCCTCCATGGAGCAAAATGGAACCTAGAGAAGGTGCACAGTGGTTGTTGTTTTTTCAGCAAATGTACCATCCTTGTTTTGACTTCATTCACAAAGCAGAAAAACACTCAAGCATTAAAGAAGATGAAATGGGTATAGTTTGTCAATGGAGGCCAGAATATGAACCTCTATTCAATCATATTGATCTGATGAATTAAAGTTTGAGTATTGACAGCTTCTGTAGGAAGATAAATAGCATCATACCACTGTCCCATTTAACCAGGTGAGAGAGCTCGGGAGCTTCTGTATTGATGAAGCGGATGTCATCATTTGCTATGAAGGAGACCCCTGTAGAAGCTTTGGATCCAAACAAAAGTTCAAAAAGAGAGCCCTGGCCACTACGGTTCCCATACAACTCTGCCACCTAAAAACATAAAGAACTTTAGATCTCAGACAAATCAAAACTGCAATATAATAACAAACATGCCCACACCTTCCAAAATTTTCCCAGTTGCTCTAATTTACAGAACAAATTATTCGATTTGCAAACAGAGACCTCTTTGGTGAAGGTTGGTGCATCTGTGCTGAGGTTAAGGAGCATGTGGCCAGCTTGGCTTTGCCTGTCGTTTGCAAGCAGTTCTACGAGTTGAGGAGAAGATTGATCTCCTTTGTTCACCTTGGCCTTTGGTCTGGGAACCTGGTGAATGAGTAAATATAAAAAATAAAGAAAAAATATTTTTTATGATGCAGTTAGACAGACAATCAGGGAAGATTTCAGCCTAAAGTAACAGGTTTTCTTTTATGGAATTTAGTCATAATTCTTAAAAATCAGCTTTCAACCTTTAGAAAAGGAGAAATATTGTAGATTTTTGAACACTCAAACATTTCAACTTGGATTTTGAAACCTCATTCAGCAAGTGCCAGAAAAATGGTGACTCAGTTCATCTGGATACAATGTTGATTGAGGGATTTTTTTAAATCATTCAAACAGGTGACAATTTCAGTCAAAGCTGACTGCAGGCATCTCCACCCTTATAAACAATGCAGTTGCAGACCAAACCCAACAATGGCATGGTATGCAAATTGGCCAGCAACTGAACTGGCTTTCACTGGACATTCATGGTAATTAGTACAATTCAGCTGCAAACACAGTGAGATGGCGACAGATGTACTTGTAAGTGCAGCTGGTCGTAAGTCAAATGGATTGAAAGTCGACTACTATCACTATTTGAAATAGATGAAAGTATTGTGTAAAAAGTACTTAAGGGCTCCCATACCTGATAAGCTAACATGTAGCAGAGTGCAGCCAGGTCTGTGACCGCCCTCCACTGGTGCTCACGCTCATGGGCCATCTTTAACAGCAGGGATCCTGCATGTAGATAGAGGTGACCTCGCATCTCCCCGAATACCTCATAAAGGTCTTCTGCTTGGCTGCCAACCACAGAGCTCATGGCCTGCATAATCTGGTCAAAACTACACAGACAAACACCCAAAAATATACTTTTCAAGTTAAACAAGAGTCAATGCACAGTGAAACATATTGCAGATTTGATGTTATACAATATAATTTACAAATTCTCCATAGCAATTTTTTGGGTCATTATTTTTTTGAAGAAAAAACAACAACCACAATTTACACAAATCTGCATTAGGCTCTAGAATAGCTGAAAGCTTCAAAAAGGATCACCTCAAGTTACATTCATCTCATAAGCAAGATTTTGCCATGAAAGTTCCTCTGTGAGTCTTCTATTTTCATCGATGGATTATGTCTTTATGCAAGCTCAATAATCCAGGTACAGAAATCACATTTAGTTGAATCCAGATGAACTGATTAGACTTTTTGTGATCAGTGAGTTATGGAATAATGAACAATATTTACTGGTTCCTCACTGCCACTGAATGTGCAGTTAATGACCCAACTTGCATATGAACCCAGCCTATCGTTGTGTAGTATCAATGTATTGCTTGTAAGGGGGGAATGCTTGCAGTCTGCTCAGACTGAAGATGTCACCTGTTTGAGTGACGAAATATTTCTGAATAAACTTCCGATCCAGTTGAACCGATTCACCTCTTTTTATGATCAGGCTTAGATTTTTATTCAAATGAACTCTTAACAAAAAATAATTGATGATCATCAACCCTAATTTTGTGAAAAAAAGTCTATGAATAAATAAATCAATAATGGATAGGTGGATGAATTCATGAATGAATATGAAAAAAAATATCTAAAAAGCTCAGCTATAACCAGTTCACAGAGAGAGTAAACATGCTTAACTACCTTCTGAGTGCATCAAGGCTGGGCTGCACTCCACTCTGAGATAGTGTAAGTCTCAGTAGGTTGCAATAAGCCAATAGCAGTTCTCGCTGGAAACGCTGACACATCTTCTCATTTTTGGAGACACTGGGCTGAGCTAGGTGGTCCTAAAACACAGGATAGCCGGAGTTTAATGGGCAATGTTATAATATATAGTATTGCACACAGCACTAAAATCAGGTGTTCACATAAGAAGGCTGATCATTGAGCATCAATACTTAATACAGTATCTCTCTTGAGAAAATACTATGTTTGCTATACTATTGAGAAACATATTTTATGCTCAATAATCCAGGTAGTCAAAATGGTTAAAATAGTTTGAATCACATCATCTGAATACTACTACTAGCTTCGCCGGGTCCTATTAGGGGTTGTCCCAGTCGATCATTAATCTCCATCTCTTTCTGTCTTCTGCATCTTCCTCTGTCACACCAGCCACCTGCATGTCCTCCTTAACTACATGCATATATCTCTTTTACTTTTCCTCAGCAGCTCCACATTCAGCACCCTTCTCCCAATATACCCAGCATCTGTTCTCTGCACATGTCCAAACCATCTCAATATGGCCCCTCTTCCTTTGTCTCTAAACCATCCAGTCTGCGCTGTCCCTCTAATATACTCATTCTTCATTTCTGACGGCTCCTATATTTTTGTGAGTGCTAATGTCTTCAAACCAAACATAGTTGGTCTCACTATACCATCCCGAACCCAAGTATTTAAACTCATACACTTTCACTGTAATTTTCCCCCTATGGGATTAATAAAGGAATATCTTATCTTTCTTCACTTATACTCCTCATATCCTCACCATTCTGCTGTCTCCCCACGCATTCACACATATGCATACTGTTTTGCTCCTACTGACTTTCATTCCTCTTCTCTCCAATGAATACCTCCACCTCTACAGATGCAACTCCACCTACTCCCAACTCTCACAATGTCATCCGCGAACATCATAGTCCATGGAGACTCCTGCCTGATGTTGTCTGTCAACTTGTACATCATCATTGCAAACAAGGGCTCAGAGATGAAGAAAAAAAATCCTTTTGACATATTTTCCATAAACACCAATAAATATCTTTATCATGAAAATGTGTTTTTTCTGATTCTTTATATCAATTTTGGCATCATTTTGCCTAAATCTGTGCGAGTACCCTAATTTACACGTCTGTCCCTTACCAGGGATTTAAGCAGCTCACATTCTTGACTCAGAGCAAAAGATGACATATGAATGCTGAAATGTCCAATTTGTTAAATATGCATTCATTCAGATGACCTGATTCAAAAGATTTTGAATTTGTTTTGAATTGTGATGGTTTATTTTCTAAATTATATAACTTTAAAGTGACATTGTGTGATTTTTCTATTAATTTATTAAACTTCAGCATGTGTAAACAACAAACTCTTCTGGCATTCAAAAAAAAAATCCACAGCTAAAACTAAAATGGTCTGCTCTGACAATCATGGACCGCATTGTCAGTGCAAAGTGACAAAGAACGAGATGGGATCTTTTATTTGCGCACAGGAAATGACAATTGCTGCCAGACTTGGTAAAAATGAAGGCAGAATTTTAGATATTTTTCTTTTCTTTAGCAACTGCTTCTTGGTGGTAGAGGTTGCAGTAAAATACACACGGTCCATTGCTTGTGAGAAAAACATTCTTTTTCATCATGTCTCATGGCATGTCATTTTGTGTACAATTAAGGGTTCCTTCACTAAATCAATCAATAAGTTACAAATCTCATTCACTAAATCGAATAAGTTATTTTAAATAACGGTCTCAAAATAGACACTAAGATATAAATTGTTTCTATGCTAGTTATGTCGTGCACTTCCTTTGATCCGTCATAATTATCTTGAAACTACAGCAATAAAGTTTTCTCAAAGATACTATTTTTTTTTTTGCATTTTAGATCAATCCCCTTTGAATGTCAAGCCATATGCACCTCGCATCAACTCAGAGAATCTCAGTTACAATGTCTTACAACTGCACTCATTTGGAGGGTGAGGACTGAAGCTGAAAGTATTCCTTATCCCCTCACATATAGAAATGAATGCCTTAATACATTAGCAAATACTGACCTGCAGGGTCTGTACCACTATGGTGTACCATTCCAGGCTGTGACGCATTTGACCCTTTTTCTCAGCAACAAGGCAGTGCTTAACAGCCTCATCCAGTCGGCCATCCTGCAAGTAGAGCTGCACCAGTTTTATGTTGACATGGGTGTCAGCTGGCCGAGCCACAAGCTCAGCTTGAAGTAGATCAAACAGGCGGTTCCAGCCCTGCTGTCCCTGACGACTCAGCAACTGCTCCTGGTAAGAAGAAACATTGTATTCAACAAAAAGCAAGCAAGTCACAAAAAGATGACAAAGGAAGCAAAGAAGGGTGAGGGCAGGTTCAGCTGTGATTAAGATAATAGTTAATACGTGAATTCTAAGGTCAAGGCTATCTGTCCTTTGGGTTTAGTAAAAAAGTGGTCGACAATCTTAATGGTCATAAAACCAACCAGACTCATCCCACAACTTTGAATGAATGTTTTTTTTCATAATTGATTGTTTTCACAATTGTCAAGTGTGTTATGCGATGTGTGCCCTAATTGGCGTGTGTAAATTCTGACAACTGGAAAAAATTGAAATCTTGTCCTTTTATGGTCTCATGTTTTCAATATAGATTTGGCTTTGAAATTTCTCATTTGATTCATATACCGTTTATCAATCAAGTGACGGGATGGATGATAGGCTGCTGTCAATGTTTTAATGCCATGCGATCTACCCACACTTCCTTTGCGATCAACTGGTAGATTGTGATCGACCTATGGAGCACTCGTAGATCAATTTGACTTGGTCCTTTTATAAGTTGCTTGGATGCTAAAAAAGTATGAGCACCCCTGGTCTTGCTCAAGGACACCTCAACACGCTTTCTGCAGGACCAGGGATCAAACCTTTAACCTTCCGATTGCCAGACGACCGCTCTACCCACTGAGCTATGCCCCCCCCCGAATTCTTCGCGAACACTATCCGAGTCTGTGCGTTTCATTAATCAAGAGCTCAAACTCAAAGTTCACCATCTTCAGACTAATTAACCTCCCAGATGAAAACATGTGCAGCCAGCCTATGAGAAGTACTAGCCAGCAAGGACCTTGATGAAGACAAACCACATCTGCCTAACAGACAAATGCATCGAACATGAGGCACAGCTTAACAACTGTCTCAGCCACCATCAACAGCTGCCAAGTTGCACGAGGCATGGAACAGGCTTGTACTGTCTAAAGATGTAATAAATCCCTTGAATTACTGTATAATATAATGACAGACTGCTTGCTCTTCTAGTCCACAAAAGCTAGCAAAATTAACCAAAACCGACTGGATGCGCTTGCTTAAGTGCTACGCCACACATTTACTTGAATACGGAACAAAACCGGAAAACAACTATGCACACATCCTATTCACTGACTTTAGTTGCCCTTTTAAATCCATCAACCTTATCAAAAACTCTACTATAATCTTGAACATAAAAATTCACCCAGCCATATGCCAATGGACTTTGAGCTTCCTGTGAAACAGAGAACAGAGGGTTACTAACTTAACCTTATATCATCTGTAGTTTCTCTCATTGTACATCCATAGACAGTTCTGTGAAAATAAAGTACGGACGACACAACTATTTGCCTGGTAGCGCAACAGTTAGCACTGTTGCCTCACTACAAGAAAGTCCTGGGTTGAAGTCCTGTGCCAGGTCCTTTCTGTGTGGAGTTTGCATGTTCTTCCCATGTCTGCATGGGTTTCCGCCTGATGGGCTGGTTTCTTCCCACCATCACAAAGACATGCAGGGACTGCAGATGCAAATTAGCTTGAAGCTGAAATCTGGCGCAGTGCATCAAATGGTGACATTTATGTGAAAAACTGCACATGGGTCCTTAAAAAAAGTCTTCATCTCCAACAACGAGGAAAATCAAATATACCATTTAAGTGAACCAAGCTGTCACTTTGTGCTAAATGACCTCCTTCTTAATACAGCAAAAACCCAAGAGCTCCTTATTGCCTTCAGATGCATGCTGAAGCCCAAAAATACCCATACAACTACAGATATCCCACAACTAGACTCTTAAAAACCTCAGAACATACATCAGCAATAACCAAAATGGTAAACTAACACTGAAAACATCATTGGAAAAGCTCAAGGACTTTACTTTCAATAAGGTAGCTTAAAAAAAAAATCAGAGCACCAGAATAGAAACATATCAAGCATCTACTTGTCATTCTGTTCTCCTTAGCCCTCATCACATCCATTATCACGTCTTCCATTGTAGCACCGTATGGCACCAAGGACCACCAAACACAGAAAATACTATAGTGGTTTCAGGGGACATCATCAATGCTGTCAGGCTATGTATCACAAGATACCTTAACGCCACTTTTGCAAAGAGCATCATATTGGTTAATTTCACACTTAAGTCAATGCTTTTTACAGCATTCACCAATAACAACAAAAATATTTCTGGAATTTCAGTGTGAAGAGACTCAGGATGGGTACTAATTGTGACTGAAACCTAGATCGGTCCAGAAAACACTGCCACTGGCTACACTGTTGATAGACTCAATGTTCTCACACACACACCGCATTCTGTTGTGCAAAGGCACAACAGGAGTCCTCTTTCTGGCATTTTAACATAAAATTACTAAAGGATAGGTCATTCTGTTAAAATTTTGATAATTTTGAAAGGACAAAAAAATAAGTTTGACTATTTAAGTCCATTAACACATTTAAAGGAGTTTCCATAGGATTGGCACTCCTAAACCTACAGTTCCAATTGATTTGGGGAAACATTTCTATCTAATGCATTTTTGTATTTCTTTGCTCTTTTAATATGAATACTTAATGATTTACTACAGCTGCATGTAACCTTACACATGATATCAAAAGTTTCACTCCTGTCTCACTCACCATGTGCTAGCTACAAAGACATCGTTGTCCTCCATGCCT
>OMLC01102577.1:0-16151 GCA_900302585.1 Regalecus glesne | reverse complement strand
AAAGGCACAACAGGAGTCCTCTTTCTGGCATTTTAACATAAAATTACTAAAGGATAGGTCATTCTGTTAAAAATTTTGATAATTTTGAAAGGACAAAAAAATAAGTTTGACTATTTAAGTCCATTAACACATTTAAAGGAGTTTCCATAGGATTGGCACTCCTAAACCTACAGTTCCAATTGATTTGGGGAAACATTTCTATCTAATGCATTTTTGTATTTCTTTGCTCTTTTAATATGCCCCCTCTGTGGATGGGGGTCAGAATTCATCCACCGTATCCCTGCGTGTCGTAAGAGGCGACTAAAGGGTTGGCGTCTGGAAGGGCATCCGGTCATAAAAAACTTCGCTCCACAACAAAATTCATGGAGAGTCAATGACTTGGAGGAGACGAATCCATGGACCGGTCAACCCCCGCTAGCGGGGAAAACGGCCGGAATACAAATCCTGTTTGTGTGTGTGTGTGTGTTTGCTCTTTTAATATGAATACTTAATGATTCACTACAGCTGCATGTAACCTTACACATGATATCAAAAGTTTCACTCCTGTCTCACTCACCATGTGCTAGCTACAAAGACATCGTTGTCCTCCATGCCTTTCTAATAAAATCACATCTTTCACAGACAATGCAACCTCTATTCATTCCTCCTTTACTCTTGGTATATGGAATGGCCAGTCAGCTGTAAAACAAACAGAATTTATCCAGCCACTTGCTAATCTGTCAGACATTTTGGTAATAGCCCTGACCAAAATGTGGATCCATCCAGAAAACGGCCATACAATTTCTGTTCTCTTCATTTTCTCACACAAGCACCATTCTGAATCTTTAACTCCACCAATGATAGACCAGACTAGATGAAGAACTTCTCCAGATTTTTTGTTGCAGCCTGCTGAGCTTTTGCTGCTGTGTTGGTTTCTCTTTGATGCTGAAAGACCAATTCCTTACTATGAAAATATATATATATGGAATCGCTTCTCACAATAATTGTGCCTTTTTAAAAGTATGTGAGGTGTCAGACGTGGGGCTTTTAAAATCCTATGCTTCGAAAAGTAATGAACACATGAGTGCATTATTCATGCACACATGAGTACTTTGAAGGCTTGTAATTTTCACACCGAATTCTGACTGCCCAAAGCTTTTGCTTTTTTTGACTCGATGAAAATTAATGTAAAGAAACATCAACTGGACTGATCATTTAAGAGCACTATATAAGAAGGGCCAGAGAAGACAGTATTTGCTCAAGAGACTGAGGTCTTTGGAGTGCAGAGAGCACTTCTCAAAACATTTTACAACATGGTGGTGGCACCAGCCATCTTCTATGAAGTGGTCAGCTGGGGAAGCAGCATCTCAGACGTGGATAGCAAGAGACTTGATTAACTGGTCAAGAGAGTTAGCTCTGTCCTGGGATGCCCCCTAAACACTGTGGAGGTAGTGGGGATGGGGGGTGAGATGGCTAAACTTTCATCCATGATGGGGAATGGTTCTCACCCCATGCAGGACTC
Source organism: Regalecus glesne (assembly GCA_900302585.1). NCBI lineage: Eukaryota > Metazoa > Chordata > Actinopteri > Lampriformes > Regalecidae > Regalecus > Regalecus glesne. The sequence goes on along the minus strand of OMLC01102577.1, from coordinate 14,650 downwards.
CTTAGCTACACTAGAGAGGTCCTTCAGTGACAGGCTGCTCCATCCAAGGTGCTTGAGGAAGCGTCTCCCCAGGTCTTTCTTTCCTGCCGCTGTCAGACTATATATTATCAGCACTACTCCCCCGATAGACTTAATATATTCACGAGACCAACATCTAGATTTCATACCATTCAGTTGACTGCCGAGTCAAGGGGTTTCTGTTAATACTGTATATTTTGTTTGCATTTTACAAAATTTCCCCTTGTTTATAATGCTCCTATATTCTTTAAGGCCCTTTAGATTTCATGCCTATCTGTTTTTACTTTTCAGTTTGCTGCTGTAATACCACAAATTTCCTCCTTTGGGACTAATAAAGGAATATCTTGTCTTGTTTTTTTCCTCTGAATTGTTATGACAAACATAAACACAACAGTACTTCAGCGTTTTCTTAGATAGCTAATAGATAATGGTGCAGACCGGTGGCGCTGGCAGTAGAGCTCAGCCCATTAGTTCTCAAGGTTACAACATAGAAACTGGCAAGCGTATACGATTTCAGAGGCGGCATAGCTCAGTGGGTAGAGTGATCATGTAGCATTTGAAAAAATTACAGGTTAGACCCCCAGTCGTGCAGAAAATATGTTGAGGTGTCCTTGAGCAAGACATGGAACCCCTAACTGCTCCTCGAGCGCCAAAGAGTGGCAACTCTCTGTTCCTATACAATAAGGTGGGTTAAAATGCAGAGTTCCAAATTCCCCCTTGTGGGACTGATCAGGGAATCCATTTTTATTTTATTTTTTTATTTCTCAACTCTTAACTTGAAGTATTGAGGCCTAATGTACACAGAACATTGCTACTAAATAACTAAGGGCCACTATAATTAGCCAACGGCAATACTTTACTTTTGGAGCATACTAGTCTTCCTCAGGGAAAAAATAAATTGAAATTAGAAAGGAAAAAAGCAGTTTGACAATTTAAGTCAATTAAAATATATAGATGACCTTTCAAGCAAATTTCACCCCTACAACTGTAAATATGTTTAGCCTACTAAAACTACAGCTCAAATAAATCAAATTTGAGTTAATTTAATTTGGTTTTGTTTTACTTTTTTGTATTTTGATAAGAATGGCTTTAAGTATGGTTTCCTAGATCCAAACTTACACAACAACAACAAAAACATTTCAAGAATAAAGATCTGGTATACAAGTCAGCATTTGTATAAACAAATATCCAAATTTAGGTATTAAAACTGGAAAAAGTGAGACTATTTCCACCTCAGGAAAAAAAACAACCAGAATTTCTTCTTCTTCTGGCTTGTTTCCTGTTTCTCAGGAGTCACCACAGCAGATTTTATTATTGCAATTAGTACCCCGTGAGGTGTTAACCCAGTCTTAACACTTCAGATGCCTTTCCTGACACAACCACTAACCCTATAGATACAAACACAGCACTGGATGCCATCCCAGTTTTATGAGCTTGTGTCCATGCCTTTTACCATTCTTTAATTACTTTCTACTACAGGATAATCTGGGAAGAGAAAATGTTCCAAATAGTCTTACATTGTGACTGCTCCTCCTGTACTCATGTATGGCAAATCACATCTAAACTTAGGCCAATTATGTATGTGTATGTGTACCCACATTTAGGAGACAAAGGGTAAGGTATGACGTGTCCACAAAAGTAAAACGGTGTTTATATAAATCAGATTTGATATTGGAGATTATTATTATGATTTTCCAAACCTTGAGGTTGAAGACAGCTGGGTTGCCAGGGAGCAGCTTGGCAGCCTTTTCCACCCAATAATCTGCCCTACTGTCACATTCCTCTTTACTGCACAGGAGCTCAGCAATCTTCAATACTAAATCCCTCTGGGATGGGTTCAAATCCACTGACCGCTGCAGACAGAGAAACATAGAAATAGATAGTGGTATCATTCTCAAACTATTTTGTGTCAGAGTTTAAACTACAGAGCTAGCTCATCAACACATTTTTGTCATACCTTATAGCATCCTATTGCCTTGTTAATTTCTCCCTCTCTCTCATATAGCTTTCCAAGGAATTTGTGCGCTTTGGGATCTCTCTCCTGGACTTTGAGATACTCAGATACATGTCTGAAAATGAGAATTTCCCCAAAATAATTATGCATGTGTAATTTTTTACGAGTGACTTCAATGACTGGTCAAAAATGCAAAACTAATAAACATGCTTACCTTTTTGCAAGTTCATATTCTTTTGCCTCAAAATACAGTTTGGCAAACAGGAACCCCTTTATTGGCTTCTACAGGAAAATGACATTATTAATCATAGAAGCCCTTTAGGTGTAGAATCATATCATTAATTTATTCTACATTAACCGTTCATTAATTCACAGACTGGGCAGCAATAATGCCAGCCCCAAGCCCAAATTAGAAGAATGCTGTTCTAGTGCAAGCCTAGAGTATAAAAAAGCAAAAGTGGAAACAGGAAAATCTAACATTTAGCATGCTGATCTTAATGTTTAAGAACACATTAACAATATCAGTGTGTGGCCTCCATACCATCATTGTACCCCATAGGAGAGATTTAAAAACTATATATATATATATATAAATTCAGAGAAAATGTATCAGAAACACATCCTTCCATTCATGTCAAGCACTTAAACGAGATCGAGTCGCGGAGTCATGACGGAGCCTGTCCCAGCAATCATTGGGCGAAAGGGGGGGAACACCCCAAACAGGTCGCCATTCCATCTCAGGACTTAAACACAATTACTTTTAATTACCTTCTTACTCTTGAGATCTCTAAATGTGGTTCTAGATTAACGCAGTTATTTACAAAATGCCCAAAGTTTGGTTTGAAGTCCGTCCATACTTTATATACTTGAGATTTTCCCAATAATAAAATCAACTGCATTTTCCCCATTCTCATAACACTCAAAACATACGAAAGTGTCTGTCCTGAAATTGAATTGTTAGCCAAGTTTTCCTCCTTATGAAATGCTTACCCACCTTCCAAAAGATTATTGTATATTTACAGTGAGAACCAGGGAAATACTTTATTCTTCTAGTCCACAAAAGCTATCAAAGTTAACCGAACCAAGCTAGATTTGTTCGCTTAGGTACCGTTGCCGCGCATTTATTAGCATAAGGAACATGAGCAATCGTCATACAGGCTAACTAGCAATAATATCGTTAGCTGCGAGTGATAAACGGAGAAAAATCATTCAAGCACCAAAAAATAAAAATGTATTAGTCGACCGTAAACTACATGTCATGTTGACATGGTCCCTTAACCACTACTAGGCTGAGATTGGCACATGTTGATCTCGACATGGTGGCAGAGCAGGCTATTGCTAAGAGCCAACGACCCAACTTACCTCTTTGAGTGAAGGAGATGAACTCTGCACTGAAGAGATATAGCGATCCACTTCCACCTTACTCCGCCGCATGGCTACACAAACAAGGACTTCCAAATGTCTATAGATATTAATTTGTCCAAAATATAACAATAAAGTATTACTTTCCGTTTCCCAGTGCTTCTACCATAGTAACAGCGCGCAGTCTCACATCAAATGGCAGCAGCGATCATGTGATACGTTGGGCTACTGAAACGTGAATTGTGATTGGCCGTAGCGAATTGAATTGAGAGTGACGTAAGCCTACGAGTGACGCACTTTGAGGCGAGTACTCGATCAAATCTGGCTGGAGTCAGTGGACCAGAAACGTGTTCTGGCCCATTAACGACTTTGCAAGAGAATATACCGACACCGGACAAGAATCCAGGTCACAATAACTAATATTTATACAGATTAATTTAACGGAAGGAAGTCATCCTAAATATGGTTTCTTTATATTCAAATTCAAAAAAATGGCTTTATTGGCACGACGTAACAGTTGTACGTGATCCCAAAGTAAGCACTTAAACATTGAGAAACTAAATGTGATTTAGAAAACATATCAACAGACAACATATCCAATATATTGTAAGTACATTTTCGGGAGGGGGGAAATAGGGATCAGCTTTGATCATGTGGGTTTTCCTGAACTTGACTTAAGGTTCATGGCTATTCCAGGTACTTCACAGAACGACAACAATCTTCAGATATATTCACAATGATTGCCTATATACTGGTGAAACGAGAGATAATAAATCACGACAGTGTGGAAAATATGTCACATTTTACATAAAAGTTGGCAGGTTACTCAAATACATGCCTGAGGTAGATGGTCAGTATAGTATGTACAAGATGAATGTTGTAAATCGACATTATTAACCGTTCATTCGAATTAATTTCAACTTAATTTGAATTTCCTCGGAGGGACCCTGTAGTTATATCTGATTTTCGTGGTGTGCAGTGCTCTGTAGTGCCTACAAGAGAGGAGGGAGTGGAACAGGTTGTAAGCATATACATACACACAGAGATGGTCCCCAGTCTCGTAGTGTGGGTTGCTAGCGCCAGAGGCAACGCAGGTATTGCCTCCTCCATAAGCCTGCTGTCAAATGTTTCGTGGCAACGTTTATTTTCCTCGTTATGTTGAATAACTGTGTTGAATGTTCGAAGATGGGGAGACTTTCTGTGTGAGGGGGAGGACGCGCTGTTTTTAATTTATGATTCCATCCATCCATCCGGACAGGAGGCTCTGTCATCATGAAAAGTTTAAAAAAAACAATGATGAAATAAAAATGTATATTTCTATACTGATCCGTGCTATAAATGTAATTTCTGTATGGTTCCTATCATTTCCTTTTTTTCCCATGATCAAAATCGCCAAACTGGCGTATTTTCAGTTCAAATACAGGAGACAAGTGAGGCGAGGCAGTGATGAACTGAGCCTCGACTCAGATTGCGCAATCCCTAACAAACTATTGTTTCATCGACTTTGAATATATGTGCTCATTTTACATTAAATATTTATCGTAGTTCACATATGCGCACCACATATTTAGTCTTACTGATCACATAAAACCGCACTCCATAAAACACGAGGGGAGGCAAACAGTACCCGACTGAAGGGGGCGAGCGAGAGCCCACACGTTTTAGTTTGATCTGCTGTTGCTCTTCTTCTACGCAGAGACGCCAAGTGCCATTACACATGCAAGGGAATCAGATATCGAACTCACTACACCAGTCTGTTTCTGTTTTTGAGTCGGTGCCTCACCTGCCATGAACTACAGTGTTGGGTTCGTTCACGACAACCTGTTGCGGCCAAGAGAGCTGACCTAGAGGGCAAAGTTCCCCGGCCACTGGTTCATCTTTATTCCAACTTTCACCTGTTGCTCCTTAATGTAGAAAGAAGCCAGTTGAGTTGGTTCAGGGATCTAGTGAGGATGCCACCTGGTCACCTCTCTAGTGAAGTGGTCCATGTATGTCAAGCTGCTAGGAGGCCACACGGTAGACCGAGGAAGAAATGGAGGGATTATATCTCCGTGCTTGCCTAGAATTGCCTTGGAATCCAACAATAGGGGGGGGCTGGTTGATGTGGCCAGGCAGAGAGAAGTTTGACCTGCTGGAACTGTTATCTCGGTGACCCGATTTTGGATAAATGGGGGTGAGGACAATAGGATGCCAGTCAATGACATTGATCACTTTTTGCTGTTTGAGAATGGGGATGATGGTGGTGGACTTGAAGTAGTCCAGGCAGTCTGGAGGGAAAGGGACAGGTTAAATGTCTGTATATTCTTCTGCCAGCTCGTCGGCGTAGACCTTCAGGCCACATCCAGGGATGCCATCTGGGCCAGCTGCCTTGCATGGGTCGATCCATGTGACTGTGCAGTGGACCTCAGCCTCAGCGACTGAAAGGGGGCGGTCCTGGTCTTCAGCCATAGTGGACGAGGGGCATGGGATAGGGGGGAAGCTCAGGTGAAGGGCAGGCAGTGCAGGGTGATGGAAGGGATTGAAGAGGGGGGCTGATTGTCACCTTCGATAGGGGTCTAGCAGAGGGGTCACATCTGGCATAAAAGGAATTGAGTTCATCTGGGAGCAGTGGTTGGGATTTTTTATTTTTGTCCTTGCCACAGGAGCCTCGGGTTGTTGGAGGCAAATTTGAACTCCATGTGTTTCCTGTAAACCACCTTTCCCTGTTTATTTGCTTTCCTGAGTGCGCAACATGTTTGCATGCCTCCAGTGAGCAAGAGCTGAAGGTTGCTGTCTGTGCTTGTAAAGCTACACGTACATCACTGTTGATCCATGGCTTTTGGCTAGGTTTGGTTTTTATTGTTTTTGTGGGGACTATATCCTCTGTGTATCCGCTGATGAAGCTGCTGACTGTGTCTGTGCAGTTGTGGACCTTTCCTGCGGCCTTGACAATCTCCCAGTCCGCCTGATCAAAAACAGTCCTGGAAGATGGCATCCAATTAGTCTAACAAGGGGTGAACGATCCTATTGGCTGGGGCTTCCCGTTTAATCCTTTGCCTGTAAGAGGGGATGAAGAGGATGGAGGAGTGGTCCGATTTGCTGAATGGTAAGTAGGGGAGGGCTTTGTAATCATCAGGATTGGGAGAATAGCAGTTATCCAGTATATTTCCATGATTTGTGTCAAACTGGATGTGTTGGTTGGTGCTTTTGTCATATTGACACAATTAAAGTCCCAAGCCACAACAAGCATGGCCTCCGGATCTGCAGTCTGTTGAACGTTAACCACTCTGTAATTCTTTTGAGTGCTCTCTCCATGTTGGCCTGTGGGGGAATATAAACACTAGCAATTGTGATGAACTCCCAGAGTAACCAAAATGGCCAACACAGCAGCATGGGGGTATTTCTCATAGGGTGAGCAAAAGGTTCTCAATTGTTATCACACACACATTTAAATCCGTTCATGTGAGTTTTCACGGCACTGCTCTCCCAGTAGACCACATACACATCAAAACTAATAACTGGACTTCATACTATTCAGTATCTCAGAATTTAATTTTAGTGTGTAATTAGATGAGCAATACAAATGCAATATAAATGTAATATCAATTTCAATTTACGTCATATACAATTTGAACTGTCAAAGTTGTTTTTTTCCTGTCTGTTTTGCTTTCCTTTTTGCTGCTGTAATTTCACTTTGTCGGACTATTAAAGGAATATCTTATTTTATCCAAGATAAGATAAGAAAGTTGTCAGATTTGCAAAGATCATTTCACAAAATCAGAATCCTTTTTGCCTTTTATTGAGACTATATAAATAGCCTGTTCAGAAAAAGCTACACTCTAAAAACTGAATCCGTCTATTTTTCCATAGATGTATAGATATTTCATACATAGGGCATATGGGTATATATAATCACCTAGTACACAAAACTCTATAATACTCATCCTTGGATTGGCATAACTCAGTGGATAGAGCAGTCCTCTGGCAATCTGAAGGTTGCAGGTTCGATCCCCGGTCCTGCATATAGCGTGTCGAGGTGTCCTTGAGCAAGACGCTTAACCCCTAACTGCTCCCCGAGCGCCAGATGTTGGCAGCTCACTGCTCCTATACAATAGGTTGGGTCAAAAATGCAGAGAAAACCAAATTTCCCCGTGTGGGACTGATAAGGGAATAATTTATTTATTTATTTATCTGACTATCCATTCAGCCGATGTATAGAGTGAAAACAGAAGTGATTACATCAATGATAATTATAAGTTTTAGAAATCTAAAGAATATAGTTCAAACTCCAGGATACAGAAATATTCAACACATCCCACATAATGTGTCATCATGTTTAATATTTCGTCTACGCCTATGATCATTGTCTATTTGTTTTTGAATTTCATGAAATAGAGAAGTTCTTTCTCATTTCAAAAAGTATGGCATTGAAACAAATAAAGCCTCTGAAAAGAGATGGAAGAAACTGGTACAAATACTGAGAAGTGAATTCACAAAGAAATAAGATAACCCATGCTCTAAATGTCGGACAGGCAGTCAGTCCTAAGACAGTCAGCTGATCCTCACTGCTATATAGCCATAATCAAAAGGAAAAAGTGTATACCCTGCCCATTATAATAAAAACCACATTAGCTATGAAATAAAAACACATTCATCCATGATTGTCAGTTTTACTAAAGTATCCTTTTAAAGCCCTTTTCAGCATGTCCACCTATGAAGTGATGCTAACAGATCCTAACTATTTATCCTATTATCCAAACATCCACCAATTGTCTATTTCTATTTACTTCCATGCAACACTTTCAAACAGCTTTCTCGGTCTCCTCTTCAGTTCCAGAGGTAACTTCTCATAGCACTTCTTGCACACTGGCTTCATGTCATACTCGACAAACTTGTTTCTGAGGAACAGAGGAAAATCAATAGATGTTTCATTGACTCCATCACTCACAGCAAGCATCATCAAATGGAGTACTGTAGCTCAGGAATAGGAAATGCAATTTCTATTATGTGAAGAGCTAATGATGATTAAACTATGAATGACAACGGTCATAGTAAATATCATATTGAGAAAAATGAATTGCAAGGGCCTTTTTAAGAGAAATGGTGAATTATTACATGTCATGCTGAGGCTCTGCTTCCTGCTTTTGTTTCATCCAAATTAGATGACTAAAAAGTTGTTTTTCAGGTCTGCCACATGCTAGTTCTAAAGACCTTCAACTGGTCCAAAATAATGACGCAAGAATATGAACTGAATGTGAATTTTTTCCCCATATTACATGTATTGATGATCACCATATTACACCAATCTAGCCACCTTTGACCGGCTCCCTACTCATGCTAGATTGAACTTTTATGTTTAAAAAATTAAAAAAAAATCCCTCTATAAAATAACTATGTGGGCTTACCTGTAGCAAGCATATTAAGCCAAAGGCATTTGGAAAACAGAATATTCAGGAGATGGATTTGAGCAACCCTGAAACTCAATGCCCAAGACGAAGAGCTTTTTATTGGGTACCTGGCAAAGATGCAGCTGCTAAATGAGGAAGCCCAAGAGATCTCTCCTTACAAGACAAAACAGTTCTTTAAAGATGCCAGAGGATTCTATATCAGGAGCTTACAAAAAAATCTTCGAGGAGTTACCAATGAGAGACCAAATCTTGAAAGATGTCAGTGGTCAATACAGAGCCAAGAAGAGATGAATCCAGTGCAGATTTTGACTCTGGCCAAATGTTGACAACCAAAACACCAGAGCAAGAAGTCAAATAACACCACCTAAGGAGGAGCATGCACTCATCCTACATTCCCACCAGAGGCGATCCAGTCTGTTTACACACATGAGCTATTTTATCAAAAAAAAATTGTAAAACTTTCCTCCATGTTTTTTAGAGATGATACTTACTTGAGGTTGAGCTTGGTGTTGCATGTGGAGCAGCAGAAACAGCTGACACACCAGGCCTTGTTTAGGGCTGACACAACTTACAAACACACAAAGGTATATTTGTATTAAGTCTAAGATTCCCATAACTTAACTAATGTTTGTATCGCTAGTGCAAAACATGGTGCCTGACAATAACCATCGTAGGTAAGCGACAAGGCCCACATAGCTTTGAACACCTGTGAATATAGAACTTAAACGATTATGTATTTCACAATAAACCGTCTCACCGTCGCCTTCAATAACGCAGTTGCAATGGAAGCAAACATCTCCAAACAGCTGCGAGGGAGTGAAATCAAACACAAAGAGAGAAAAAACATTGTTAGCAAGCGAACAGTAAGTGTCCATAACATATGGTGGATATGAAAAGTCCACACACCCCTGTTGAAATGGCCGATTATTTGTGATGGGGGGACGACGACAAGAATAATTATGTCTGAACTTTTTCCTTTTTTTGAAACTATAGCCTAAAAGAATAAGGTGAAAAAACAATCAAAAACATTTTAAGAAAAAAAAGAAGCAATGGATTTTGCTTGCTTTACTTGCTTCATTATTTTTTTTACATCACTTAAACCTACCACTTTATTATGGGTGTGTAGACTTTCTACATCCACTCTACCTATGTAAACAGGACTTTTCTACCTGCTTTCATTCCCATAAAGAAAACAGGTAAGATGTAGTAGTTGATAATGGATAAAGTCTTCCATCCTTAACCCTTGTTTCATAACCTGTGTCATTTTGATCAGAGCTATTACACAAGCTGATATTCAGATGGTCAGTCTCAGTACACGAGGGTTACCTGGTTGTAGTGGGTCTCACAGTATGCCAGGCCTTTGCGCTCATAGTGACGGTGTCCGAGGAAGGGTTTCTCACACCTTGAACACACAAAATGCTGCAAAAGATCCACAGAGCAGATTAACAGTTTGCAAAGCCATCAACTTTCACAACAATATTCAGTACTTTCTGATGTAGATTTATCCATGCTGTGTTTACACTGAATAAGTCTGGTGCAGTTTAAATGAAACTTTATTGCAATGTCCCATTTCCAAATTGTTCAGGGTGTCGAAAACAAATGTCATTTGAATGCTGGCATGGACTAAACAAATGTACCAAGGCCATCTGAAAAGGAGGATATTAGTTAGCTTCAAAGTTAACTGAGGTGCTGTTTGTTTTTGGTGTGAGTCTGGTCACTACCAAACTCTGCAAATGGTTCAAAATTGATAGCGCAACTTTTCAAAAATCCTCCAATCCCTTGAATAACCAAGACTAGGAGCCCTAGATTTGATTACATGGTGTATCTAATTTAAAACTCATCAAATCATGGGTGCGGTTACACATTTTCTCCCATTTCTTTGGTGGTCTTACCACCAATGAGCCCATGAGAAAATGACTGACAGAAAGTAACTGGACTTATTAATTATTAGGCCTATTGTCAGAACCTCAGGGCAACCAGAAGAAGGAGGAGACACATCCAAACTCATTACAAGTGGCTCATTATAAAGTGACGTTCTGCCCTGGTGTATGTGATCAGTGAGTGGATGCTGAAGACTAAACAAACAAAAACAGAAACAACATGAGAGATCGCAGAACCATGGCTACCGGCTGCGGCGCCATCTTGAAAGCACCCGATTTGACAGGCATATGCTTGGATAACATTCATCATCATCCCTTCGATTTCCAGCTTTATAGTCATCAATCTATCTGACTCTCTTCACCTCAACACACTCTTGACACACCCTTCTCTTCTTTCACAATCACCCCTATCCCATTTCTCTTCCTATCTCCACCATGGCAGAAGAGTTTGAATCCACCTCCAATGCTCCTGGCCTTACTCCCTCTCCACCTGGTCTCTTGTACACAAGGATGGTTTCATATGCAAATTAGGATATGAAATCATCCTTGGTTTCATTTGTTATGCAAATGTATTGTTTATAAGGATGGGGATGCCTGCAGTCCCTTAGAGCAAAGAGGTCACCTGTATAAGTGATAAAATGTTCCTTTCAATAAATCGTGTCCAGGTGAACTGAATCACCTTTTTTGTCATTGTGAGGTTACCTTAGAGAAAAAAGAGGCTAGGTGTCAGAGAATCAAAGTATAACGTAGACATACATTGCCCTAAGTCAGAACAAAAGGCACATTATGTCTTCAAGTCCAAGTGAAAAAGGATTTAATGGGTAGGAAGCCCAATAGTGGAGACCTGTTTTACATGTCACGATTAGTCCCCATGTTGTAGGGGGGGGGGGCACAGACTAAGATACGGCTCGGGGGATTAAGACCAGATGCACTTCTTGATCCCCCGTGGTGGGTTTGAACCAGCTGCCTCTGGCTCATCAGGGCTGAACTACCGGGGCCCCTAGGAACCCCGATAGTAAGTGTTGAAATAAATTTGGGACGAGTAGTAAGCTTGAACAGCATAATTATCAGTCCCCATAGTGTAACTCTGAAATAGGATCATTTGAGTTAGTCAACAGGATTTCAGAGGGAAATGAAAAGACTTGGGAACTCAAACCTCCACATGCCACTGTTTTCCCAAAGCATTGACCACACGGCCCTCTATGGGTCTCCTACAGGCCCCGCAGATTGAGGCACCCATCTTGTCATAGCAGGGCAGACAGTAGAGCTCCATCTTTAACTCCCTGGCATCAGCTGTCAATTCCTTACTAGACAGAAGAGAGGGAAAGAAAGAGAAAATGTCAGAGAGAAAGAGAGAGAGGGCATGCAATATAACTGGAACATGCATCTAAAAGACTGGCCATAAAAGGTCTGTGTTTCCAGTCAACAGCTCCAGAGACAGTGAGGCAGAGGCTATGTGTCTGTCTCTTTAATGGTATTATGATCCTTGGCAAAATTCTGACTCGATTGTGGGACACTATTATACTTGTGATTCTGAGAATACATCAGTTTCACTCACATGACTTTCTGTCTTAAGTTCCCATTAAAACCGATAATAACAATTACCGGCCATCAAGTTGGGGTTCTACTACGAGTATCGTAGGCCATCTTTTTATGTAGAGATCTTGTCTTAGTAAGTATGGTTTTGTGTCTTATAGCCAACTGCGGAATTAAGGCTGGAAAGAAACATCCGAACACTGAGGATTTAATCTTTTTCTGTGTCCCGCAGATTATAAAAAATAAAGGAGAATTAATTGAACACCTGAAAATTGTACGCAGGAGAAGGTGGACATCAGTGATAAGCACAGAAAACATCACTGAACAAAAAGTCCAAAATGATTGCATTTGTGATGAACATTTCATATCGGGCGAAGCTGCAAAAGACTGGGGTAATTTCAACATTGACTGGATACCGACTCATAATTTAGCCCATTCAAAACAGAAGCCTATCAACCATGAAGAATGCACTGCTCTTGTGGATATAATTGCATAAAAGTGAAAAATTAAGCAATCTAAAGAGGAGGAAGAAGAAATTTCTACAAAGATGGCAGCGCTTGAACATCCAGGTTTACCTATTGATGAGTTTTTTTTAATATCTAACAAGCACACATGTACACATGCTGAATTTGATGAGGGCATGGAGCTGGGTTTCATTCAGAATAATGAAACTTCCAACAGAGGTCGTTCAGTTACTTGACATGGGAACATTAACATTTGAGGTATGCAAGGTGAATACGGAGACTCAAACTGATGAGTTGGATTATGCTTTCAGAGCAGCTAAGGTGCAACCATTCACTGAAAGCCACTTCTTAGGCTCAGATGATGATGAAGTCAAAATTTCATTCAGGTTTACCTGATTATGGCCTTCTTGATGCAACTTTGAATTTTAACCACTCCATTCATTCCATGGAGAACAAAGAACCTGTCAATGTTTCAACAAATCCACTATGGTATCAATGAGGCACCAGCGTGATGTTCCAATCCAGGATTTAGCTCACCGCTTTGATATTTTGATGTCAACTACATCAAGGATATTCAGTGCTTGGATGAAAGTTTGAGAGGAGTTTTGTTGGACACCAGAAGAAGCTTTATTTGTCATTGTACACGCACACAATGAAATTTCTTCTCTGCAATAGCCCATCCTATTGTAATCCAGCAGTGAGCAGCCGCAGCCCCCAGTGAGCGGTCAAGAGTTCAAAGTCTTGCTCAAGGACACTTTGATATACTTACTGCAGGGGATCGAACCACCGATCTTCTAGTTACTAGACAACTGCCCGAGCTCCTGACTTATACCGACCCTATTATGCTAGTCATTCTGTAAATTGGGGGATATTGAGTATCAGAGGCAATCTTCCTACATTTTAGAGAGAGCTTCTGCTGTGTCAAGTCTCCAGCCTAGCTGCTCTAGGAAGTCCTTCCTTTTATCGGGGTCTATGCATTTAATGTACTTTTGGCGTTCTTCACAACAATTAATGTGTCATCGGGAGACAGGGTTGACTTGGTTTGTGTGTGCATGTGCATTCATACCCACAGTTGTTGCAGTTGAAGTGGTCGGGGTGGTAGGGGTCATTCTTAAACATGAGGGGTTGCTCTTCAATAATTGCATGACACTTCTGACAGATGTACTTGCCTAAAACATTTGCTTTTTCTCGGTTATGACATGGACGGCACAGGTGCCTGAGAGAGAGAGAGAGAGAGAGAGAGAGAAGAGGTGATGAGGAATGGAGAGAATAAATGGCAGAGGTGGAGAAAAGGATAGATGACAGAAAGACAAAGAAATCAATGAGTCACTCTGGTATTTAAACAGATAATATAAGGAGAAGGTCATTAGTATACAGTATACACAGGTAATCACTGACTGTGGAGAGAGGGTGACACCAATGAGCATCATTCCCCAGGAGCCACACTAACAGGATATTGCAATATTGGACAACCATTTGCCCACTGACCTGCTTGCATTCTTAACAAATCCCACGTCGCCCAGCACAGTTTGGCAGATGTCACAGCAGAAACAATGAGGGTGCCAGCTGTTGTTCACGGCCTTGATAACACGGCCAATTATGAACTCACCTGAAGGAAAAATCATTAATAAAGAACTCCTCCATGACAAAATGGTCACATGGAAACTAATGGGTGAACCTGTTTGAGTGTTTGTTGCTGTAATAATAAGTTTGATATCAAGAACAAGCACATATATACTGTATGATACAAAAAATATGTTTTATGTAAGCTCCAACTGGACTTTGAAGTTACGTGTGTTCCATGGTTTGCTACTGTAATGTCACTCACAAAACACAAGTGCTGAAGAACAAACGAATGAAAATGTCTACCTATCAAGTCTATCACCTGGAAAACACGTACATATGGAAAGTGATCAGTAGTTGCACAGGTGGAAATCAGATCTTGTAGGGCATGGCAGGGTAGCACTTGTTTGTGTATGTATGTGTGGGTTATTTCTTGAGAAGTCTTTTGGCCTGAGGAAATAAACTGTTACTCACTGACCCAGCCAC